>CM053503.1:95076756-95121026 GCA_028627145.1 Eidolon dupreanum | reverse complement strand
GCGGAATTATTATGGGTTATGTGTGCTCATCCTGAACTAAGACATTTTTATTCCAATTGTTACCTTGTGACTGAAGTGGTCAATCCCATTTATCCTTGCTCCCAAGAAGCTTTGAGAAGGACAACAGGTATAGTAACTGTTCATGTACCTTCTAGTTCAATGCCTAACAGACCTGCTGTCTTTTCCCTCTGGTTTCTGAAACTTAAAAAAGACAATAAAACACACATGTCAATATGTTGAATAACTGTATATTCTGTTTTTTAGGCATAATAAACACGTGAATTAACCTTGTGTGAAAATAGAAGCACAGCTTATACTACCATTTCTATCTGATATGTTCTGCTACATTGAAGACTTTTCGATACATTGCCTAATGTTTCCCCAGCACATTCTCTACTTGGGTATCAAACAATCGTAAGATGCTGTTATAGAAATTAGTAGTTCTTTGTCTCTAATTGTCTTCAGCTCTAACTGTGTCTATAATAAGCCATTGTACTCAGGTCACTAAGCTCTAAATAGGTCAGAGGGTGGGTATGACTCATATTCATCCTCACCACTGAGAGACCACTTAAAGCTTGTCCTTATTGTTCTCTCTGTAGTGTCTTCCCAAAGAGATGACAGCAAGGCTGAATTATTTGGAGAGAGGTGAGACCTGTGAACAGAAATGATCAATGGCGCATCCCCATCATTCATCAAACCAGAGAGGGAAAATGTACCCTGTTTTCTCTCACTACCCTTAATGGAACACAGTCTCATTGCTCGATCTCTCTTCTTAGCTTGTGCTAGAGCAAATTGTTTTGGGACATACACAATTTGAAGCAACCCCATTAAGACAAGATGGCAAACACTGTAATGCATCTACCCTTCCTCCATGGAGAAGTTGTATAAATATTTCAAGTCGGCTTCCTAGGTAAAGACTGTAACAGAACCTTAACTAGGTTTAGAACAGTAGATCAAGGTCCTTTCTCAGAAGAGAACCACAGGCTCTATTTCCACTTGCTGTGATAGATGTGTCTGAGATGTGTGGGTCTGCACAAAGCCTTCAGTTCTAGGTGAGGTGGTGCCTGAGACATTGAGGCCAGAGCTCTTTCCTCTAAGCAGTGCTGCTCTCCCAGGAATGCCCTGGGTGAGGCAACCTAAGTGTTAAATCAGTTTCATGTTTTAATCACTTCACTTCGTCACTTGGTTAGCACTTGCTCTTTTTCTAGCTCCATCTCTTTCTTTTCAATCTTAGGTCCACCTGTCTGCAGGTTGCAGGACTTCTTTCCATAGCCAACCAGAGGGTAGCTGATCACTACATCCCATGTCCTGCCAGAGGCTAAGAGTGAAGAGAAATGGTAGCAGCTCCCTTTGTCCATGGAAGGAAGATGGTGCAAGGGCATTTCTGTTCATTCAAGTAAGTATATATTGAGTACCCCCTACTGGCCAGGTCTTCAAGGGACATAGATATGAATAAAGCACAGCTCTTGTCTCAAAGACCTCACTGTCCAGAGTAAGGGTTGGCAAACTACATCTATGGGTTGAAGACTGCTGCCTGTTTTGTAAATGAAGTTTTATTAGAACACAATCATGCCCATTCATTTACATCTGGCCTATGGCTGATTTTGTTCTACAATAGCAGAGCTGAGTAGTTATAACAAAGATTGTAGGGCCCACAGAGCCTACAATGGTTACTATGGCCCTTTACAGAAAATGTTTGTCCACATTTGTACAATTCAGTGATTTTTGGTACATTTATGGAATTATGCAACCATCACTGCTATCAAATGTCAGAGCACTTTTATCATCCCAGGAGAAACCTTGTATCCATTAGCAGCCAGCCTCCTAACCCCTGGAAACCACTAATCTACTGTCTATCTCTATGTATTTGCCTATTCCTAACATTTTGTATAAATGGAATAGCACAATATGTGGCCTTTTATTATCAGCTTCTTTCACTTAATATACTGTTTTCAAGGTTCATCCATGTTGTAGCATGTATTAGTACTTCACTTCTTTTTATCGCTAAATAAAATTTCACTGTGTGGCTCATATACCACATTTTGTTTAGTCATTAGTTGATGGATATTTTGATTGTTTCCACTTTTTGGCTATCATAGGTAATGCTGCTATGAACATTTATGGACATGCGTTTTCAGTCTTCTTGGGTATATACCTAGGCAAGGAATTGCTGAGTCACATGATAACTATATGTTTAACATTTTGAAGAACTGGCAAACTGATATAAAGCAGCTGCTCTATTTTACAATTCCAGCAATATATGAAGTTTCCAAAGTCTCCACATTCTGGTAAACAATTGTTATTGTCTGTCTTTTTGATTCTAGTCATCCCAGTGAGTGTGAAATAGTATTTTCATTGCATTTTCCTCATGAAACATGATGTTAGTCTTTTTTTGTGCTTATGGGACATTTGTACATTTTCTTTGGAGAAATGCTTATCAAATCCTTTGCCTATTTTTAAATTGGGTTATTTGTCTTTTTATTGTTGAGTTGTAAGTGTTCCTTACATATCCTGAATTCTAGTCTCTTATCAGATATATAACTTGCAAATATGTTCTCCCATTCTGTGGGTTGCCTTTTCACTTTCTTGATGATATCCTTGGAAGTAAAAAAAAGTTTTTATTTTGATGCTGTCCTGTTTATTTTCTTCTTTTGTCATTTGTGCTTTTGGTGTCATATGTAAGAAATCATTATTTAATCCAATGTTTCAAAGATTTACTCCCATGTTTTTTATAAGAATGTTATAGTTTCAACTTTCACATTTAATTTAGATCTATCATCCATTTTGAGTTAATTTTTGTACGTAGTGAGAAGTTGGAGTCCAACTTCATTCTTTTCATGTGGCATCATTTGTTGAAAAGACAATTCTTTCTCATTGAATTATCTTTACACCTTGATGAAAAATCAACTGTAAGTGTGAGAATTTATTTCTTGATTCTCAATTTTCTTTTTATTGATCTATTATATGTCTATCCTCCTGCAAGTATCACACTCTCCTGATTACTGAAGTTTTGTAATAGTTTTTTTAATTGAGAAGTGTGAATCTTCTTTGTTCTTCCTTTTCAAGATTGTTTTGTCTATTTTGGATTCCTTGAGTTTCCACATGAATTTTAGGATAATCTTTCAATTTGTGCAAAAAAGGCCGGCTGGGATTTTGATAGAGATTGCATTAACCTGGAGATCAGTTTGAGGAGTATTCCAGGATCAGTTTTAATCTTTTTGCTTCCAAAATGTTGTAAGCGTGGGTCATCTGAGTAACTTGCATCAATGATTTCCAACAGTTTTGAGCATCAAGATCCCTTTATAATGCAAAACATTGTGTCGACTCCTCAAAAGATAATAATTGTACTTTTCTATTAACAGTAACCTTTTATTGCCTTGCTACACAAGAAAAAAACTATTATGAATTCAAAACTTTTTACATAAATTATTTTTTATCAGTTCATAACAGCATATACATATAATTGAGAAATCATAAAGCATAATGTGGAGAAATGTTAAATACTCTGTCTTAGCCAAAGTGTGGTGTATTTATGGGGCTGTTGTACCATTTGAATAAAATGTTGTTGCCTCCCATACTGAGAACCTCCGATCAGCAGAAAGTCTTTCTTATGTAGCAGTTTCATTTTTCTATTCAGAACGCCTGAGCCACAGAAGAAGTAGCCCTGGCCAAGACTGGCCCCTGAGACTAAATAACAATTCTAATTAGCCCACAACCAACCCAATGCTTGCAATAAACTTGTGGGGGAAGGAAATCCCATACTTAGTCACTGCTCCTGCTGTCTCAGGCTGACCATGCTGATTGCCTCACCTGCCTTTGGAGTCCTTGCTCCCAGGATGCTCTAACAATTGAGCTAATTAGCAATAATGCTTACATGAACAAATCAGCCACAAAAATACCTTAATTTTTTTCTGACACCTCCCATTACCAGTCTTTATAAAAATAGAAAACAAGTAACAGAAATCTCATGAGAACATTCTAATCTTTCCTGCTGCTACCACCTTTCTGTATATTTGGAACAAAGTGAATAAATGAAAAATTGTCTTTTTTCTCCAGTCAAGAAACTCTATTGAAGAAAAAATGAAGTACATTGATTGCTTATACCAGTCCAGAGAATTGTTCAATTTTGTATTGTCCTTTACTCGGAAACATCCATTTTGCCATATTTGAATGGAAAAGATCACTGCTTTTAGCATAAGAATATCTGAGCTCAATTTTCAAATCTCTGTTTTTCTAGTCTCAGTTTATTGGTTACGGAATTAGTAATAGTTAACTTTTGGATGTGGGAATTAAGGAGAAACTTGAAGACTGTAAGGTAATTTAATAATTTAAGTATTGTTTTTTATTAGTGTACTATTTTTGCAGTAATGATAACATATCTGTCATATCATGAGATTCCTAGATTCTTCTAGAGGGCCATCTAATTCCAGATAGGTGTGGGTCTATGAGCTTCTTTCTAATGGCAGGAATCGTCAAAGGCAGAGAGCCAGAGGCCCATGTGAAGTGAGACCAAGACAGCTGGGAGAGAGGGAGAAGTATCATCTGCCAGAGACATGAGCCATAGCAACCTCCCCCCACCCCCGCCACCCACTACCACCCATTTTCCTACCTGTTTGTAGAACTGACATTGCTTTCACCTTCGTGCACTCTTTGGCTTCCTGTGTCTTTCTTTTTCAGTGTCAACTAACATTTTTTAGGCCTCTGGCTTGGTGCAAACTATTTGTGTTTGTAGAAAATATTTTTTTTTAAAGAAAGATTCACCAATAAAAAAAATTTCTTCTAATTTCCCCTTATTCTCTCTTTCCCTCTCTTTTTTGCAAGCCAGATTCCGTTCTGTGTTCATTGCCTCAGGGAGGGGTTTGAAAGGGCAGGGCAGCCTGCCAATGACTGGCTTCATATTTCAGAAGCCTGACCCATGAAGCAGAGCAGGTGAGTTGCCCTGTGTAGGGTAGAGGGATAATAGGAAAGCGTGGAAATAGAGGGAGTGCCTCTGAGAGAAAATGCCCAAGATTAACAAAGAAGAGATTTTTCTCCCTATTCTCCTACCCCCAGACTAGAAATGTGTCCTCCGAGCTGAGAGTTGGACTCAGAGGAAAGAGAGAAGTAGAATGGTGACAATGATTGCAGAGAAGGTTGTTGTACACCACCTTCAAAGGTAGGAACTGGGAGCCCATGAGCTTCAGAGAATTTGGAGTAGCTGGGGAGCAGAGGGATTCAGCAACCTTCCTCCTCAGCCATAGTCCTAGATGGGTTATGTCTGAGAAGGCATCTCACAAGATGAACTACAGAGAGCAGGCTGAGAATCTTGTGCCCCATTCTGGCTCAGAATCTTCACAATGGATCATAAATGAAACAGAGAAGTGTGGCCCCCAAAGGGTCACATGGATAGGAATCTCAGGATATGGACAGATGACTGAGAAGCAAATGGGTAAGGCACATTTCAGCCAACAGCTGGGGCTTAAAAACCAGGAGGTGCTCTTCCTTCTCCCTAAATCCATTTTCTTGGCACTAAGTAATCTCTTTTGAATTCACAACTACTCTCAACAAATGGGAAGTGGATTCCCATGGATTGAAGTTACATTTTTGTCATTCTGAAAGGATAAAGGCTCAAATAAAAATTAAGTTGAGTTATAGAAAACTTTGTAATTCCGGCACACTTGAATTGGTAGAGTAAAATTCATACCCACCGCATCATTCTTTGTTTATTCTTTGTATGTATTCTACTCTACTTGGTATGAGCCCTTTGGGCTGGATTAATTGTAGTGCAACATGTATTACTGAGATTACCATTTGCTTGGCCCTTGATTAGGTGTGGGGCACATCCACGTGACTGAGAGATGGTTAGTGGTAGGAAGCCTCTCTGATGGCCCCAGCAATCCCCACCTCTTAGTATTCATGACCTTGTGAATACTCTGCATTTGGGTATGGGTCAGACCTATGACTCACTTTTAACAAACAGAATATGGCAAAAGTAATGAGACGTGACTTCCAAAATTAGGTTACAATAAAACTGTGACTTCCATCCTACTCCCTCTCCATCATTTTCTCTTCTGGCTTGTTTTGAGAAAAACCTGCTGCTCTGTTGTGAGCTGCCCAATGAATAGGTCCATGATATTTCTGGCCAACTCCCAGTGAGGTCATGACCAATAGTCATGTAGGGGAGCTTTGCATTTTCTCATGGTGGACCTTCAGATGACTCAGCCTGGCTGATGTCTTGATTGCAGACTCAGGAGAGACCCTGAGCCAGAGACATGCAGCTAAACCACCTGGATTTCTGACCCTCAGAAACTACGAGATAATTATGTTTTAAATTGCTAAGTTTGGGGATTATTAACTATACAGCATTAAATAACTAGTACATGATGCTTTACTTCCAGGAACTCTTGCTCTAGGATGATCATTTCTTTGGAAAGAGCAACCATAATAAAAAGGATTGGAGAGTTGGGTATAGAGGCATGGATACTGTTAATTAGGTTTCAGGTGGTGGGAAGGTAAAGAAGGGAGACTCACAACACTGAACAGGCAATAATAGCTTTTGAGGACTGTGATAGCTTTCCTCTAGCCACACATTTTCTTTAATTGCAAAGGTTTATTTTCTTGAAATGACAATATTTGCACTGTCATTTAGTGGGCTGGCAAAAATTGGAGAAGTAGCATCATACGGTAGAGATGCGAGAGCAGGGCTGTTCTGCTATTACATTTAGCTCAAATCAACGACTATTTTTGTGGTGTCCACTCTGTACTCATGTGTGTCTCACATACTCATACATGATCTTTCCTGCCTCTACTGAATAGCTCTTTATTGAGTATATCTTTGCTAGGAAGAACTGTGCCTATGAGTGACATTCTTAGTCTTCATCCCTTCTGGGAGGTAGGGAGCTCTGAGCCAGTGACTCTCATCTGCCATCATTCCAGTTGTAACAAAGTTAGGCACTGCTTCATTGAAAATGGAAAGAAGTGGTGGTAGTGGAGGAGGTGGTTATGCAGGAGAAATGGGACAACTTTCATTTCTCCAGAAAACTTTGACTCAGCCCAAATATTGAGAATCTTTTTGATTCTGTTATCTTTAGCAAGGATCCCTAAGCCATTGTAAAGGTGTACTTCCTTCTCATCTAAAATACTGTGTTCTGATGAAAGCAACCATGGGCACCTAGGTAATTTCCCTGCAGACTGACTTTTCCCTTGGGTTAAGATCATATTGGAACATTATTCCTGCTTCTTAATTTTAGGAGAGTTCAGAAGAAGTGATGCATCAGATTGAAGAAAGGCACCGAAATCAGTTACAGACTGATTAGCTTGAAACATGGTCCTCATTCTTTTTCTCTTTTTCCTCTTTCTGTATAGGCAAATCCCCATGCACACTGCATTTAGGTGCAGTCAAGCTGCTACAAACTTCTAATAGCTGCCTCAAATGTCGGAAGTCATAGGGAGCACCAGCAGTTGAGCATCATTTCTGCAGAAGTACCACTGAGATCTGTGGAACTTTGCAAATCTCATTGGAATAACTCACATTTCATCTTGTCAGCCCAACTAGCTACTTCTTGATATGTGTGATGTTTTAGAGGTAATCCACTACTGGGCACAATGTGTATTTTACTTGCTGAGCATTTTCTCCCTTGTCTTCTGTTAAGAGCACTCTGATTTTCTGAGGGGGGAAATCCCATTCTTGGTCCACCTGATTGGGGTGGGACTGATCCGCCCTCGGCTCTGGAAGAGGGCATGAGACCTACATGTGGGCAATCAGAGCACTGCATCACCTGGTCCCAGTGATTGGTTTAGGATGAACATAAGACCTAATCCAATTCAAACATAGCTATTGAGACTTGATTTCATGACTTCTGTTAAAAGTATTAGAAAAAGTCATGTTCTTTTTTAGGGTTGGTGCTATAGGTAGCCTTCTTAAGGTCACAAGGGGCAAGCATGCCTTTCAGTAAGCAGAGACAGAGCAAAGAAGATGAGGGAGGGAGAGAGAGAGAGAGAGAGAGAGAGAGAGAGAGAGAGAGAGAGAGAGAGGAGGAGAGAAGGAGAGAAGGAGAGGGAGAGAGAGAGAAAGGGAGAGGGAAGAGGGAGTTTTGTGAGTCAATACATTTTTCTTTATCCCTCTTTTGTTTTGTTCTGTTTTGTTTAATTAAATTTAAGCTGGATTGCCATAATTTGAAGCTTAAAGAATCTTGACTATATGTTGGGGAGAAATCTGCCATGTGCCCTGCATATTCTTTCTGAAATGTCAAGAATTCAAGGCCCTGACTGATTTCTGCTTGAGACATTTCTCAGAATTATTTGTACTGAGCAACTTGAGGGATGAAGTTAACTTCTCTCACAAAGAGCAGGCTTGCTTCTTCTTACTGTAAATGTGGTGGATCCCCCAAGTTCAATGTTTCCTTCTTGCAACACCACCCACCATATGTGTAGTCATTCATCTAGGCCCACCTATGTTGCCCCATGGAATTTGGGTGGCATGAGGAATAGACACAAACCAACGGCATGCTCATACTTTACTGTCTGTGTCTACTAAAGACCTTTGTCTCTGACCCAGGAGTCTTGTGTCTTCTGCCAACATCCATGAAAATGTAACGGGCTAGCTTATTAGCTTGAATAGTAGGGAGAACTCCCAGACCCATAACACTGGCTGAACTGTAAAGCTTCTTTGGGCTTCCCTAGGCCAGCGATTGTTGCATGGCAGCTTGCTTGGGACACATGCTTGACTGGAAAACAGATTGAGCTGAGTCCTGGCTCTGCCCACTGACTACCTATGTGACTGTGAGCAAGTTACCTAACCTCTCAGGCCTTCTGGTTTCTCTGTGGAATGGAGACAATACTTCCAATTACACATACTTTTCATGAAGATAGAATAAGGAAAAAGCTTGACACAGAAACTGGTATAGAGTAAGCTCAGAGAGTGTTAAGTATTATTAACTTGTTGGTAGTGGTACTTTGCACATTATATGGATTTTTAAATATTTCAAAATATTTTTCATTATAGTGGAAAAAAAGTTTATTGTTGAAAAATTGGAAAATACATATAAGAAAAATAAGAAAAGCTTTTTAAAACAATTTGTAATTGCACAACCCAGACACCCATTATTATCATTTTGTTCACTATCTGTCTATAGTTTCGGTGTCTCTGTGTGTGTATGTTCTGTGTGAGGTAGGATCATAATGTTCATACTGTTTTGTTATCTGTTTTTCTTTCTTTCTAGTTTATACAAATTCTGTAGCTTTCCACTCAAAATTATTATGAAATACTTACATGTATAAGCATATATTTTTATAAAAGAATATAAGTAGCAAAGAAGTTATTAAGAAGAGAAATAAAATGAACACCTAGGAACCCACAGTGCAACATAACAGAACATCAATCAACCAGGACATAGAAGCACTGATCGGATCATCCCCTTACCCCCAAGATACCATGATTTTGACTTTTGAATTGACCATTCTTTTACAATTTGTATAGTTTTACCATGCATGTATATATCGATAAACACTACATCATTTGGTTTACTCATTTATTACTAAACAGACACAGTATTATGCTGTATGTATTTCCCGTGACTTGCTTTTGTGCCTGGCATATGTTCCTGAGATCCATTCATGTTGCTTCATGCAGTAGTTCGTTTTTCAGGATGACTGTATTCCCATGTATAAATATGCCATGATTTAGTCAATGGTACCTGGCTAAATCACCAAAAAAAAAAAAAATGGATTTGTGGAAGGACATCATCTACTTTTCTTAGCAGGTCTTCAAACTCTTGGTGGAGGATGGGAATCCACTCTGACCTTAGCTTCTTTCTTCCTGGTCAGTTTGAGGTTTCCCAGCCCTATGAGAGATGACCCAGACAATGCAAGCCCCACAAGCAAAGAGGAGGAAAAGGACGGTTGAGGGTCTGGGGTTAGGACAGACAACAGCATGGATGTCACAGGTAGACTGCATATATTCTACTGTAAGCAAATGTAGAAGAGACAAACATTTTTTTCATCAGGATATATAGCTAGAGAGTCAGTATTAAATAAGCTGAGATTACTCTGCCTAAGAAAAAGCATGGAAAAAAGTCATACAATTTAAAATAACCTACGTGGGCTGAGTGTGTGGAAAAACTAACACTCTCTTACATTGCTAGTAGAAGTATAAATTAGCAAAACCTACATGAAGAATAACTGGCCAAATCTACAAAAATTTAAAATGCACTTACCCTTCGACCCAATGATTACATTTCCAGGAATTTTTCTTACAGATGTGTAAGGTGATATATGAGCAACATTACTTATTGCAGCATTATTTATATCAAAATATTCAAACAAATTAAATCTCTATCTATAGAGGATTAGATAAATAAATTATGGCTTATCTATCCAGTGTAAAACAATGTAGCCGTTAACAGAAAATGAGGCAACTTTTAGGTGCTAGTCTAGTACAATCTCCAAGTTTTATTAAATAAAGAAGCAAAATGTAATGACTTAAAAAGAAAATGTGTGTGTGTGTGTGTGTGTGTGTGTGTGTGTGTGCGCGCGCGCGCGCATATTTGTTGCCTTTGGTTTTACGCGAGGCAGGAGTTTGTTCTGATGGAAGGACTCTTAGAAGACACATTGGTGAGGAAGATTTTTGAGCAGTTTTGCCATGATGTCCTCTGACCAAGGAAACTACCATTTAATGCCACTTTTGAAGTTGGATTCTTTTTCTCTCATTAAGTGTTTTTGTTTTGCTTTGCTCTTTTCAGGCAAAAGTTGTAACAGTTATAATAACAATAAAATGATGTTAATAATAACACCAATAATGAAGAATGGCTATTATTTTAGTATTTACAATGTGACAGACATTGACCAAGCACTTTACACCCATGATATCATTTAATTCTTATACAACTGTATGAAGTCAGTAGTATCATTATTCCCATTTCACAGATGAGGAAATGGTGGCACAATTATATGTTCAAGATTACATAGTTATTAAGTGACAGTGTCGAAATTTGAACTCTATTTTGTTTGCCTTCAAAGATCATACTTTTATCCACTCCACTTTTTTTTCCCCTAATAAATGAAGAATTTGTTAGAAAGCATAGAAGCATGAGCATGTACATATACACACATCTTATCTAACTTCAGATGTTAACAAATATTTATAGACCAATTGTCAGGCAGAGCTAAGATAAAAGAGTGGAATAGTTGTTATAATCTTGTTCACCCAAGAAAAATCCAGAGATTTTAGGACAATAGGCAGGGTGATCATCTGGAGAATATTAGGCTGAAACACACCTGCAAACAGACAGCACAAACAGGTGTTGTTGCCATTTCTATCAGGCTGCTGGAAATTCCCAGAACGTGAGCCTGAGGAGGAAATCAGACAAATAATTTGCTGACTCTACTAACTTGCAAAAGTATTTTGAAACTCACTCTTCAGAGGCCCTCAGACTCTCTCTGATATTCCAGAGAAAATGTGTTAACACAAAAGCTATTACAAATCACCCTGAGGCTAAGATTAACCAAACTGCCTTAGCTCACAGGTGGGACTATAGAACCAGTGTTTTCCCCAGAAGACTGTTTCTTCTTTTCCCTTATTGTTCCAACAACCCTGACTCTAACGAGTTGATGAGAATAATTTGAGGCTTATTTCCTAAGCTTTTCTTCTAGCGGGAGCTGAAATATTGTCAGGACATTCATTATCACCGAGGAAGAGTGTATCTCTGTATTTTTCTCCATACCAGACTTTGATTTATTTGGACTGTAAATTTCTATGCAGTTACTTGTACTCTCACCAATGCCAACACTTTTCAACTCTGGCTTAAAAAGAAGGAATACTCTAAACTTGTGCTGTCAAGTACTGTAGCCACCAACCTGTGTGGCTACTGAGCACTTGAAATGAGCAGAGTGGTCCTGAAAGTGAAAAATGTGCATTGTATTTTGAAGACTTAGTATGAAAAAAAAAAAGAATGTAGTACGTCTCAAAGTTTTATGTTTATGATGTGTTGAAATAATATAGGTAGTCCTTGCTTTGCAAGGTGGTGCAGAACCACCAACGTCACTGCAAGCTAAAGCCATACAAATGATTGTAATTATCAATGGGGGAAATTATGATTGTTATGTGACCTTTAAAATATTTTTTGTCAAAATATTACAATTTCTTACTGTCAGTTGTAAGTGTATGCAAAATGAAAAGAGTGGTAAAAGTAATTTATAAGGTACACAGACATTTATAATATTAGAAAATTTGAGAATTGAGTGGTTTTTTTTTCTTTGCAATAAAATTACTATGACTAGTTTGAACAGTGCTTGCCATCTTCTTGATAACATACATGTGGAGTGAACATCTTTTCTAAGCCTTGGTAAATTGTCATACTCCTGTGTGAGATCAGCCCTCAACATTTTATCCTTTGCTTTCCCAATGTCGTGAAATAGCTCTTAAAGTTTCTTTAATGTGAAGTGTTTTATTGGTGTCATTTCCTCTGGAACATCTGCATCCTTTCTGTTGCAACCATGTTCCTCATTTACTTCGTAAGTTTGCTTTCACTAAGTTCCTCTGGCTGCACAACTAGAGTCTCTAGAACAGTGGAAGTGTCAACTTCCCAGTCATCTGTCTTCTGCTCAGAGCCACTTTCACTTCCAACAATATCGTTTTTGTTTCTTTGCTGCCCTTTCACCTTTTTGGCTAATTTCCTCTTTAGAATATTCATTTTTGTAAAATGTTGCACTGAGAGACAAGGAGGCAGTACAGCTACACATTCTGTTTTCTGTGCGTGAACTGAATAACAGATGTGCAGTGACCAATCACTGATAGACTGAAAGAAATTATATGACTGGTCATTGATAATGATGCACACCTGTTGTTTATATAGTCACTTGTGGCCTGGAACCCTAGCAGCAAAGTTATACTTTATGAAATTACTCACAGTTATTTGACCATAGTAACCAAAATTTGAATCGTGTTATTGAATATCGAATAATATATTGAATATAATATTATTTAAGCAGTGGTAACTGAAATTCATGCATATTGGAACAATGCACAACAAAATTGCTCATATTTTGAATATTGGGTTAAATATAATATATGATTAAAATGAATTACACTTGTTATTTTACTTTCTAAATGTGGCTAATAGAAAACTTTAAATCATGTATACATCTTGCGTTATATTTCTATTGTACAGCGCTGCTCTATACCATACATTAATACAAAATTTAGGAGAATAAATAAAGAAAAAGAAAAAAAAGAGTTGTGAAAGAATCAAACATTGTTACAGTTTTGAAGTGATAAGAGCAATCACTTCACATACACAAACTGAACATGATTATATGGTGAAAAACAGCAAAGCTAAAATCATGAAGAGAACAGATTGGGAAAACATTTGCATCAAATATGTAAATCAAGGGTGAATTGCCAACATTATAAAATTACTCATTCAAATTTATTCTGAGTATCAAGATCCCAGTAGATTGTAAAACAGGTGAATAGCAATTTATATGAGAGGAAATTGAAATAGTAAATGAACACTTAGAAAAGCATTCATCTTCTCTAGTTACCAAAGACATAAAAATTATTGCACCTTTGAGTTACAATTTAGTATTCACTTTATTAACAAAACAATTACAACACCCAACATTGTGGAGAATTTGGTGATTTCATGCATCATAACAGACATTGTAATTAGACATGCTTTTAGTAAGCAATATTGTATAAATAGAGGCATACAGATGTTCTTAACCCTTTAGCCTAGTACTGCCACTCTTGAGAATTTAGTCCAAGGAAATAATTCAGTAAGAAGGAAAAGATATATATGGTAAGATGTATATTGTATCATTACAATTGCAAAAAAAAAAATCTAACTTGAAACACTGCATCCAACAATAACAGAATACACAGCATTTTTGAATGCACATGGAATGTTTACTAGATTTACCATATGTTGTGTCATAAGGCAACGTACAATATATTTTAAAGGATTGAAATTATTCAAATTATGCTCTCTGAGTATAGTGAAATTATTCTCAAAACCAATAACAAAAGCTAACCAGGAAAGCACCAATTGCTTTAAAATTAAGTGATAAAATTTAAAGCAACCCACAAATCAAAGAAGGAAACAAGGAAACACAGTGGAAATTAAAAAATGTTTTGAATTAAATGGTACTTAAGATATGACATATCAAAACAGCTAAATAGTGATCAAGGAAATAATGACCAACCTAGAATGCTATAATCATCAAAAAATGTACTTCAATTATAAAGATGAGATAAACATAACTTCAGATTACTAAAAACTAAGATAATTCATGCAGTGCTTGAAGGAAAATTTATATTCTTAAATGTATATATTACAAAGAAAATAAAATGTATACATAAATAAGTCAAGTTGCCATCTTAAAACAAAACAAAATACCACACACAATAAATTAATACAAAGAAAGAAAGAAATAACACAAACAAAAGCACATTATAAAAATTATTTTTATAAATAAATAGAAAACAAAATACAATAAAGAAAATTAACAAAATCAAAAGTTTGCTTGAAAAAGATGAATCAATTTTATAGAACTCTGGCAAGACATGTAAAAATAGTGAGAGAAAAAATGGGTTGGCCTATTTGGATATTCACATGGGAAAATTTAACCTTTGTTCTTACCTTTCACAAATCAATTTCAGGTGGATTGTAGATTTATACATGCAAAGGTTAATCAAAAGTAAAGCTTTTAGAAAGAAATCAGAGGATAAGTTTATATCTCAGGACCACAAAATTTTCTTAAATTGTATACAAAACATACTAATCATCAAATTAGGAAGTTCCTATCATCAAAAGACACCATTAAGAGAGTAGAAACACAAGCCAAACAAGATGGAATATATTGGAAATGTATATAAAAAGATTCATATCCTGAATATGCAAAAAACTAAAAAATTAAGAAACAGTTAACTCAATATAAATACAGGCATATGAATTAAATTGTCATTCATCAGAGTTTATCCAAATGGCCAATGAACATATGAAAACGTATCAAGCCTCATCAATTATCAAGGAATGCAAATAAAAGTCACGAAGATATAGCACCACATATTCACTGGAATAGTTGAAACAAAGAAAGACATATCAGAGCTTGGTGAGAGAGTTGAGCCGATGAACACCCATTCGTTGTTGGCAAATTGAGTGTTAAAAGGTACAACTGCTTTGGAAAAATATTTGGCGGTTTCTACTAATGCTGAACATATGCATATTCTATTAGATGATGATTTCACTTCTAAGTATTCACCAATAGAAATACATACATATTGTACCCCAAAATGTACAAAAATGTTAATTATATTATTTGAAATAGCTCCAAAATAGAATAATATATATTCATCAACAGTAAAATAGATAGGTAATTTTCAGTATATTCATATGATAAATACTTTAGAGCAAAGAAAATAATGACCCATTGCTGCATGCAATAAAGAGCAAATCTCCACACTTAATGTATAAAATAAGGCTGAACTCACATAAGAGTTCACATTGTGTGATTCCATTTATATTAAGCACAAAAATATAGGCAAAACTAATCTTTGGTTATGGAAGTCAGAATGGTGGCTAGCTTTGGCTTTGGTGGCTTACCAAGGTTGAAACTTCTGAGTTGCTGGTAATATTTTATGAATTGACCTGGGTGGCAGCTTGTAAACTTTATAAAAATGCATCAAACTATGTGAAGATTTGTACACCTTTTGCACATATAGTACATTTTATAAAAAAGTTTATAAAACAGAATATAAATAGGTGTGTGTGTGTGTGTGTGTGTGTGTGTGTGTGTGTGTGTGGTTCACTGATGAAGTTGGGTTGATAATCTAGTTACGGATGGGAAACCTATATGATAGTCACCAAAACAGAGTCTGCCATGTGTCTGTGCCTTCTAGCTCATAAAGGACTATACATTAACTTGATTCCTTTTCATAACAACCTTTTGAAATCAGAATTAATCATCATTCCTATTTTGCCTCTCAGGAAACTGAGACTCATAGATATTGGGTGATATTTCCAAGGGGGCAAAGCCAAGAAGTATAGAGCCTCTCATGCTCTGGCTCTAAGTCTATGTAGCAACTAATAGCTGTACTTTATTGAAGTCTTTCTATATGTGAAGCTATGCTTGACATATGTTTATATAAATTTACTCATTTAATCTTTATAATAATCATATGAAATGGATATTTCATATGCATTTAAAAATTTTACCAAATATTGTGCACAAGGGCAATATTTTGGTGATTTTGAAATGCAAAAGATAATTTGTGGAATTATGGTACAGTTAGTTTCAATCTT
Organism: Eidolon dupreanum; assembly: GCA_028627145.1. Taxonomy (NCBI): domain Eukaryota; kingdom Metazoa; phylum Chordata; class Mammalia; order Chiroptera; family Pteropodidae; genus Eidolon; species Eidolon dupreanum. The sequence goes on along the minus strand of CM053503.1, from coordinate 95,104,749 downwards.
TGTCATATTTGTTATTTTACCATTTTATGGCATATTTTAAGTTAACAAATAGTTCTCAATTTTGACTCAATTATACAGCAAGTGGTGGACCTATCAGATTTTCAAATAGGTACAAGCTATACCATTTTTATTTGCATATAATTAATTCAGTTACAGTTGCCCAATAAGCTTCCTATAATGTTTTTGGAACATATATAGTAGGAAAACTGACTTTCATTGTCTTAATATTATTAGCTCTGAAGCTCAACTATTTTATCTTTCACAGGTGAGTAAGACAGTTACTCTATTTTACCGTTGCTCATCATCCCCACATCTTCACTATTATCTGTTCCATAAAAATTTTGAAAACCACCACTAAAGGGTCTGCTTAACATCAGACTGAATGGATCATTTTTTTTTTGATAAACCAAGTTTGATAATTAGCCCAATCTACCATATTCTTTAAAAAATAAGAAATTTTATTTATCACACTCAATTCTAAAATATATTTTTGAGCTTTAAAACGCTTTTTACAACCATCTAATTTTTCATTTTTTTACTAGATACTATAAAAATTCAGCTACATGATATCATCATTGCTTTTCTTTTATCCATTCTCTTTTCCTAGTTTGTCCCACATTCTCTTTCATTATAATATGTCAGTGAAAAGACTAAACATAAATATACAAATATCACAGCTCAACCAGATGCAGAGAGACTGACAGTCAATACCAGATGCTGGAGATTCTCTTTAAATTAAATATTCAGCACCAGGTGGTTGAGTCAGCCTAACAAAGGAACACATGCTTATGAGAAATACAAAGACAGAGTTAGACGGACTAGTTCTCATTTGGATAAAATTATGTTATTTAATGAAAGTATGTGAGAAGGATTTGAAATCAAAGTGAAAATTAAATCAAGGTAAATTATTCATGCACATTTATACAGAAGGGAAATGTTATTGCAATTTGTAAAATTTCTTTGCAAAATTAATACTTAGGACAAATGCTAGTATTTATAATATCAGCTAAAGGAAAAATACTTTAATTATGCTTTAGTGACAGCATGATATTAAGTCTGTTTCCAACTCCCTACAGACTGGCAATAATTAAAATAATCAACTTTTCTTTATATGGGTTAAAATAGAAATAGAATTTTTTGTAAAACCATATTTTATTTCTCACACTGAAAGATTTTATAGTTGAAGTTCAGTTCGGTGCTTTTATAACTGACTGCACTAAATAAATTGACCATATATTACGACCTTACATAGAAACTAATGACCTCAAGAGCATTTTAAGATGTTTTCTTAATACAAGTGAAGCAAGTCATCACAGATGTGCTATGATATGTGTTCACAATATGTGTGGATGATACATGTTTGCAGGCAGTTGAATATTGCTGTTGCCAAAGTGGGCACTGTCTTAGAAAGCAATCAGATGAAGGCAAGGTATTAATTTTACCGTGAGATGTATTAAGCAAGATGGCATGTCACCACTTAAATTTATTTCATACAAGTTACTTTTTAAGTGTACAATAGAAATTAATGAGGAAGTAAGCTCTTAAAAATGTTTCAGACAATATTAAATATATAGCAAATGAATAGCTATATAGTCAATACATTGGGGTCCCCTGTATCCCCCTCCTTTCTCCCTTACTCTGACTTTGCTGAAGTAACCACACTTCCGAATTTAGTGTTTTTCTGGAATGTCTCCTTTAAAGTCCCACTAGCAAATTACTTTCATAATAAAAAATAATAGCAAAAATACAAATACATTTTATTTCTATTCCAGATATTTTGTTAGAGTTTCAATAATTTACAAGAAGTACTTCAGTATGGTTTAAGCCTTCCTCTAAGCATCTGTCTTTTATATCAAAAATCTTCAGAATGCTGAGATTTGTTCCAAAGATCACTCTTCATCGTGATCATACGGGCTGAACATGGCAGGAACCAAGAGAACGTAGGATGTCCCACTAGGAACATACTGTTACACTCACATAAACATCGTATATTTTAGTATTTTCAGAAATATGATGATGCAAAATATTTATACTTTAAGCATATAAAATTAAATATTTAAATTATAAGAGGTTTAAAAATATGAAAAATAAACACACAATGGAAGAGTGTCACATAGAGCAAATTTGTTTGTTGAAGGATGAGTGGGCAGTAACTGGTTATTTCAATTGTTCAGAGCATGGTTCCCACTACCTGTGGCAGACTAAGTTGATGATATAAAATTCTTTTGGGAAGTGTAAAATTTTTTTAGTTGTATCTTTTTTACTATAATATTGCAACATAGTTTTAAAAGTTACATGCTTTTACAGGACTTATAACAAAAAAGTGCAGATCCATTATCTGTCCTGTCTCATCACCAATTCCCTCTCCTCATGTTCAATTCTAGCTATCTCTTCTGGAATTTATTCTGCATTTCTAAATAACATGCTTGAACTATGTATTACTTTTATAGGGGATCTTTTAGTTTTCTGTCGCTTCGGTAACAAATTACCACAAACTTGGCGGCTTAAACAACACAGACTTACTCTCTCACAATTCCATAAGAGAGACGTCTGGAAGAGAGACAGATGACACAGGCTACAATCAAGGAATCAGCTGTGTGCTGTGTTTGTTCCTGGATGCCCTAGAGCAGAACCCATTCCTAGCCTTTTCTAGCTTCTAAAGGCCATCCACATTCTTTGGTTCGTGGCCCCCTTTACTCATTTTCAAAGCCAGCAAATTTGTATCACTGCTTTTCTTCTGTAGTTACATCTTCCTCGAATGACTCTGCCTCCTTCTTTGATCTTTAAGAACCTTCGTGATTATATTGGGCCTACAAAATTATCCTGCATAATCTTCCTATTATAAGGTCAGTTTGTCACCACTGGGCTGATGTGCAATCCAAAGTCGCCTCAGCAGCAAGAGGGAAGAGGAGGAGGACGGTGGCATTGTGTGTTGTCCCTCGGTTCTTCCCTGTCAAAGCAGAAAAGAATTACAGGTCGATGAGATTTAGAAAAACTAAGATTTATTAAAAGTACATTTTAAAAGGAGATGGGCCAGGCTAGGGGAGGCTGCAGACTTGTGGAATTTGGGAAATGAAGAGATAAGATAGTACACCCTGAAGGAAGGGGCGAGTTTCCAGCCAGGAGAGCCGTAACATCGTAACATCGCAGAAATGAGGTCTGTTTATATTTGGGCCATGATGGGAGGTCCTAGATGAGCCATATGTGAGGTCACCTTGGCTGACAGTTGGCTGCTATATAATGCTTTGCCTGCTACGTATATGCTTACCCAGAATTCAGTCTGGTACCTTAATTTTCCTTTTGCCATGTAATGTAACACATTCACAGGTTCTGAGGATTAGGATGTGGTTATTTTGGGGAGGGGAGTGGGCGGATGTTTATTTTGTATAATACACAGGGCTTGGGGGCCTCATCACCCAATAAGTAGACTTTTGCTCAATCCCCTTCTTTTGGTGATTTCTGTGTAGCAGCCCCTCCCTCTTCTGCATCTCTGAGACCCTTGGTTCAATTTTCCCTTCAATCTTATGTTTTTGTGAAGGGACGTGATAGTCTGACTCCACGTGGCTGGAGAGAGAATCAGACATTTATCTACTTTTTTTTTTTTTACCAATTCTTTTGTTTTCTGTTTCATCCTATTTTCCCTCCCTTAGGAGTGCCATGTCTTCCACAACTCTCTGAGGTTCTGTGCTGTGAATTGGCTGGTTTCCAGGTTTGGTACCTGAAAGGAGTTAGCTTTTTTCTGTTTACAAGCATTTTAACCCATGATTCTTTCCTCTCCCATTCTCTCATTGCTTATGGGTACAAAAGTTTTTGATGTAATTTTAAAAGGGTTTTAAGAGAGAATGAAAACAAGCAGGTGTGTTCTATCAGCTGTGTCTAACCAGAAGTCTCATTTTATAGGTGAGAAGGCAAAGTGCTAGGGATATCAAATAACTTGATTATGGTCACAAAGCCAGTTATTTTGGAATCAGAATTACTATCTAGGCTTTTCCGATTTTTTATTGGGAGGAAGATTAGGTGAGATAAACTTTAAGTCCTCTCCCTAATCTAAGATATTTTATAATACAATAAACTAAAGTGATTCTCAAGATTTATTGCCTCTCTCAACAGAAAGGCAATTTTTATTTATATACATGTTATATGGCACCTATAAGATTATAATTACCTTGAGAAATTGATATGTCTTTATAACTCATTTGTGTCATGACTATAATGGTCACCTAAAATATTAGGATAAAAGAATAATTAAGACCTATTTACCCAATAGACTTGATCTTCAGGGTCTCTAACCTGTAATTCTAGGAACAGCAATTGCCAGACCTAAGGCTCAGATTAAGTCCCTGATATAATGTGCTGGTAATTCTATAGCAGGATTCTGTGCTTTGCGAGTCAGTAGTTGCTCTTACAGTGTTCCCAAGGCTCTTTCACAAGCACATTATTACCACTTGGTAGATATTGGCATAAAATATAAATTCCAGGTAATTTTTCTTGCTAACGCTTTTGGTATCTGGGAGCTGGAGACGTCAGTGTTAGCAATATAGTCTTTGCAGTTTCCCAGCCTCAGACAAAGTGGAGATGGTGTTGAGCCTGGACTGTGACCTTAAAGGCTTTAAGAATTGAAAATTTCATAGTGTCAAAAGAATGAAAAGATAAGCAACAGCATGGGAGCAAATATTTACTAAAGACACATCTGATAAAGTACTGTTATCCAAAGTGCACCAAAAACTCTTCAAACTTAACAATAAGAAAATAAACAACCCAATGAAAAAATGAGCAAAAGACCTGAGCAGTCACTTCACCAAAGATGATATGCAGATGGCAAATAAGCATATGAAAGGATGCTCCACGTTATGTGTCATTAGGGAAATGCAAATTAAAAAATAATAAGATACTACTACACACCTATTAGAATGGTCAAAATCCAGAACACTGACACCAAACGCTGTTGAGGACATGGAGCAATGGAAACTCTCATTCATTGCTAATGGGAATACAAAATGATACAGTCACTTTGGAAGATAGTTTGGCAGTTTCTTATGAAACTAAACATACTGTTACCATATGATCCAGCAATCACTCTCCTTGGTGTCTACCCAAAGGAGCTGAAAACTTATGTCTACACCAAAACCCACGCACAGATGTTTATAGCAATTATTCATAATTACTAAGACTTGAAAGCAACCAAGATGTTCTTCAGTAGGTGAATGGATAAACTGTGGTATATCCAGACAATAAAATATTATTCAGGGCTAAAAAGATATGAGCTATGAAGCCACAAAAAGACATTGAGCGGTCTTAAATGTATATTGCTAAACTAAGGAAGCTAGTTTGTAAGGGCTACAAAATATATGATTCCCACTATACGACATTCTGCAAAAGGCAAAACTATGGAGACAGTAAAAAGATCAGTGGCTGCCAGGGGTTTGAGGGGTAGAGGGAGGGATGAATAAGTGGAACATGGAGGGTTTTTAGAGTAGTGAAATTATCCTACGTGATACTATAATGGTGGATACATGTTCTTCTATTTTTGTCCAAACCCACAGAATGTACAACACCAAGAGTGATCTCTAATTTTTAAGTTTTTTATTTATTTTTATTTTTAATTCTTTAATGTCATCACATATTTGACTCCTTTTACCCCATCTACCTTCCTCCTCTGCCCCGCCTCTGGTAACCACTAGTCTGTTGTCCCTGTCCATGAGTCTGTTTGTCTGTCCTGTTCGTTTGTTGCTTTTAGGTTTATATCTCACATATAAGTGATATCATGTTGTTTTCAACTTTTTCTGTCTGGCTTACTTAGCTGATGCCTAATTTTAATAATGGACAAGTCTGTGCATATGTGGGGGCAAGGTGTACCTGGGAACTCTCCGTACCTTCTGCTCAATTTTGTTGTGAACCTAAAACTGATTTAAAGAATAAAATCTATTTTTTAAAAGTTTACAGTGTCCCACCTCCACATATTATTAAAATTATACATTTAAAAATTATGGCATCTCTCAAATAAGATTAAAAACTGAAGCAGTATAATTTGTAAATTAACTTTAAAAATATTTTCCCTATGTGACAATGTCCCTGCTTTTGGGGGGAAATAGCAAATTCTTTCCAAGAATATTTGTGGGTGGTCTTACTTGCTGGAGTTTGGGGTCTACATTTTGGCTACCTAGTCATAGGTAGTGGTGCCTCATAATTTCTGTGTTTTTTTTCCTTCCACAGTGATTTCCTTGGCCCCTGTGGCTGAGACACATGGAAAGGTACAAGGTATGAAAATCCCTACTCATGGTGAGGCACCTATTAAGGTACACACATATACTTCCCCTTGTTTCCAAAAGTCTCTGGTGAGCTTGGTGAACCTTCAGAGGCCACTTTCAAGGCTGAATATGAGTTTAGACAGACAGATGTGAATTTGAAAGCTACCTACTCTCGTCTAACTGTCCAAACTTAGGCAAGTCATTTTCCTCCTCTGAACTTCAGATTTCTCAGTTATATTTGTTTTAAAATATCAGCCCCTTAGTATAGGAGTCCCCAACTCCCAGGCCACAGACTGGTACTGGTCTGTGGCCTGTTAGGAACCAGACTGTTGCACAGCAGGAGGTGAGCAATGGGCCAGTGAGCGACGCTTCATCTGTGTTTGTAGCCACTCCCCAGCACTAGCATCACCGCCTCAGCTCCACCTCAGATCATCAGGCATTAGATTCTCATAGGAGCACTGGTCCCTGGTGCAAAAAAGGTTGGGGACCACTGTCTTAGGAGGAATGTGAGGAAGAAATGGAATAATATACATAAAGAAGTTAGTGCCTGTCAATAGGTTCGGTCCTTCTGTTTCCCAACTCCATGATAAAGAAGGTGATCATGGTAGTAATAACACAGTACATTTTATAGTAATTTATAAATTACAAAGCGATTTCATACATGTTCATAGAAGTATCAAATATTGGTATTTGAAAATGACTTAAAAATTATCTGGCCCTTTGTTTTTGTCTTTTCCATGAATAATCTGAGGTCTAGAGACCTTGTGTAACTTATCCAAGGTCAGCCACCTGGCTAGGTAATAGGAAATTTATGTTTGAAAACATAGATATTTTGTTCCTAAATATGTATTTTGGTATATCATGTCTTTATTGTATATGTAATGTTTTATAATAATAGCTATTGTTTATAATCATCTACCAAACCCAAGACTTTTCCAACATTTTCTCATCTAATTCTTACAACAATCTTCCAAAGTGGCTAGTATCATTTCCCCATTTACAGAATCAGGAATGGAGGCTCAGAGAGGTTGAATAATATCTACAAGGTCACTCAGCCAATAAGAAGCGGTATAGAAATGTGTCCGACATTGATCCTGACACTGACCCTAAGCAGGGTTGGGCCTGGTTAGTACTTCGATAGGAGACCACTTAGGAAGACCAGGTGCTGTAGGCATAAAAAATAAGGGGTTGTAAGATGACAAGGTCCTTGCAATCTATGAGATCAACCAAGGGTTGCCTCACCTAAGTAAGCAAATAAATAAATAAATAAATGAACGAACGAATGAATGAATGAATGAATAAACAAATATATAAATAAATAAAACAGAAATGTGTCTGACAAACTGCAAGCGTGTACTCTCAACACTGAAGGGTGTAGTCCAGATGGGGTTATTATAGGCCGGACAGAATTAGTCGAGCTGTTCAAACCATCCATGTGAGTGACTCGCTGTGACTGGCATTTCTCACTAAGAAACATGGCAGTGGAAAGTGTATCTGCTTTGGAGTTACACAGATTTGGCCTGAAATTCAAACTCCAGAGAGCACAGCCTGTCGAGGGGAATGGTTGAACGTGGACTTTGGTGTCAGTCTGACCCGTGTTCGAGTTTTAGCTTTGCCACTCACCAATTATATAACCTTGGGCAAGTTACTTGTCCTCTCTGATGTATCTTTTCCATCTGTGAAATGGGGATAATATAATAGTATCAATCTTGTTGGATTGTTGAGAAGAGGAAATTAAGCAATACTGTTTCTAAAGTATTCACACAGTATATTGTACAGTACTTGTTACCTACAAAGTGTTTACTGAATGTTAACTCTCCCTTTATTGTTGATTTCATTATCATTTAACCTCTTTGAGTTTTTGTCTCCTTATTGGTCACATGGGAAAATAATATCTATATTATAGCGTAATCATTAGAGAAATGTATGTAAAGTGCCTGACAATAAATGGTAACGCCAAAGACAAATGTGTCCTAGAGGCTTATATAACTAAGTCTCAGATAATTGTAGATAAACAGCATTCTGTTAAAAAGTACAGAGAAGTAGTCCTAATGTCAATAATATTGTTCTATGTGGGGAGTTGCTTCCAAATCCCCATTTTCCATTTTGTAAAACTAATATTAGGGGCAAATAAAAGCTACAGGTTAGGAAAGATGTGAGATTCATCTGGGACATGGATGGATGGTCAAAATGTCAGCTCTAAAAAAGAAAAGCAAAAGCTGTTGGTCTCTTGCCTTCCTCAGGAGTCATGGTAACCAAGTTCACCAATTCTTGAGTTAGCTGAGACATTAGACTTTGCTAAGAAAAATGATTTAAACTAGTTAAAATAGAGATGGTTCCAGAAAGCCTTTGAGAGGGGGATAAAATGGTGGGCGTTTCACAGCTTCGCAACAGACTGTTGAGTGTGATGTCTTTTCTCAAGCGTGCCTTTTCTGATGCTTGAATCATACCAGGGTGGTTAGGGACTGCTTATGCTTACACCCAAGTGGCCAATCCTCCTCCACACACTCCTTGGCAGGCAGAGAAACATGTGGTTGTCTGAAGCTGGTGTCTGGGGAGGCGGTGGTGCAGGGTGGTATGCGGGGTGGAGAGCAGGGATTTTAGAACAGAAGTTCTTTTAAGTGCACACAAGTGGGAAAAACCAAACCATCACAAAAACCCTGTTGTAGGGGTGGGCAGAGACCACCCGGGAGACTCCTGATTGGAGCATGTACCAGCTGGGTGCCCATGGTCACATTGCTCTGCCTGTCATGTGCTCTTGAAGGCTGAGGTGTCACGCCATCATGGTGACCTCTCTCCTTCAGATTTCCTCGTGGAGAATGGGGTGAACAGGAGCAGGGTGAGACATTGGAAACCATGGAGAATTAGGCAGGGCATGACACTTAAATCCCAGCTCAGTTTTCTATCAGGTACGGATCCTGAGTAAATTGACCACCCTAGGTTGCTCTCTGACTTCACAGTCTGTAAAATAGGAGAAGGAGGGCTGTGAAAATTAAACGCAGAAATGTGTGTGTGACATGACGTATTGTGGATATTCTATAAATATGCTCAAAAATTGAAAAATAATTTAAAAGTTAAATGTTGGAGACACAGAATATGTCACAGCCAAAAAGAAACCTAGATTTCCAGGCCTCCTGTTCAAAGCATGAAACAACACCCTGGGGAATGTTTTGATAACTATCCGAAGTCTAAAACAGTAGTACCATTTAAAAAGTAACTCTTTATTTAGATTTTACTGGCTTAAAACTGCCTTGGAAGGAATTTTCATCAAATAGTGACACACTAAATTAATTTGAGATATTAAGTAATAAGGATTAAAGAAACGAACAAATAAAATTCTTCTTCAACATTTGTTATCTCAATAAATAAATGAACTTCTAACTTTGGTATTCTAAATTATTTGGCTATTGTCTGGAAAAAAAGTATTTTTTATATTTCTGAAAAGCTCCCTACTGTCATCTTAATTATGACAAAGTAGTTTTGTAGCAATACTATCCTTTCACAACTCATATGATTGCACAAAGATCAATTAATGAATTCTGAATTCCTTGCTTGCATAGAGTTTAAGGTCATAGGTATGAGGACTCAAAATATTCTTTTTCATAAGTTAGCTCATTTCTGAAGAGCAGCCCAAACTGGGTACGTTGACTATTTCAACCTTCTTTTACAAGAAATAAAGATATGAAAAAAAAATATCCCCAAATATAACATGTAGTTTTCCATATAAGGAAAAAAATCCACACCTCACCAAAACAATAGTGTCCAAGAGGAGAGAGGAAATAATATTTATTGAGCATCCACTATGGAACCAGGAATTGTGTTAAGAACATTAGACGCATGATTTCATTTGACTTTCACGGACTCCATGTCATGTTAGTCCTTACAAGAACCCTATGACATAGGCATCCCTTCACAGTTTTGTGTCTCCCGCTTTTCAAACATGTTTTCCCCCCCCAGTACCACCTCTGGCTTCAATTCCAGGTAGAGTAGTGCTTCCCAGAACTTTCATATTGTTGCACACATGGAAAAGTGTATCATTTGCGTGGCACACTGAAAAAAACAGTGGAGCATTCTGGAGTATTTAGATAAAGCTTGGTGAAAAAATTTATGTATGCATATATAAAATATTATAAGAAAAATAAAATACACATATTGTAGGAGATATTAAATGTTGAGTTTGTACTACACTTACAAATAAAAGCATTTTAATTTTTAAATGAGAAACAAGACTGCTTCATTATTTATTAGAAATGTTTACTGAAACTTAATTTATGTCCAGTGAAATACACAGATTTTAATGTACACTTTTAATCATTTTTAATGAGTGAACACATACACCCCAAATCAAGTCATAGAACATTTTTATTACCCTAGAAAGTTGCTTTGTGCCTGCTCTCAGTCAATGCATAGGCCCTAAAGCAGCCGCTTAATCTGGTATCTATCACTGTAGAAAGTTTTGTTCATTCTAAACTATAATGTAAATGGAATAATACAGCATGTGCTCTTTTGTGTCCAGTTCCTTTTATTAAACATAATGTTTTTAAAGATTCCCTCGGCTTGTAGCAAGCCTCAGTAATTTGTTACTTTTAATTGATGAGTAATATTCCATTGCTTGAACATATCATAGTTTGCTTGTCCAGTCTCTTGCTGATAGACACCTGGGTTGTTTCTAGATTTTGACTATTATGAATAAAGCTACGAACATTCTTGCACAAGGCTCTTTGTGGACACTCTAGGTAGAGTGAAGTAGCTGGGTAATAGTGTAGATGTGTGTTTAGCTTTTTACAAGTCTCCAAGTTTTCCAAAGTGATCATACCGTTTTACACTTCTGGTTGTATTAGATCATGAAAGTATCTTATGTTTTATTCTAGAAGCTCTGTAGTTTTAGCTTTTAAGTTTGGATCTATGATTCACCTGAAATCTTTGTGTGTGTGTGATGTATATTTGGAGATTTTCTAGATCTGTATTATCTAATATGGTAGCCACTGGCCATATGCGGACATTTAAATTAAAATTAATTAAAATAAAAATTCAGCTGAATTTTAAAATATGGCTATATCACTCAAGCCATATTTCAGGTGCTCAGTGATTACACTTAGATAGTGATTGCTATTGGGCAGTATAGATATAGAACATGTTCATCATTGTAGAAAATTCTATTGGAATATATATTGTTACTGACTTCTAATTTAATACTATTGCAGCCAGAGAATATATTCTGTGTGATTTTGACTTTTGACATTTCTTTAGACTTGTTTAATAGTTTCATAGCCCAGGAAATAGTCATCTTGACAAACTTGGGAGTACACAATCCTTTTCTGTCGTTGTGTGTAGTGTGCTCTGCCAATTAAATCAAGTTGTATCTTCCTTGTTTTTGTTATTTTTTTTTCTAGTTGTCCTATCCACTGCTGAGAGATAGGTGCTAAATTCTTCTTCAGTAATCCTGGCTCTATCTATACTTTTCTTTAGTTCTGTCACATTTAAAATTATTTTATTTCCTTGATCACACAAACCTTTTGTCATTATGAAATGTCTCTCTATATTGGTAATACTCTTAGTCTTGAAGTCTGCTTTTGTTATAAAATATAGTAATAATAAATTTTTAATGATTAGAATTTTCACATTATATCCTTCTTCATTTTCCATTTTATTTTTACTTTTAACTTTAAATTTAAAGTGTGTTTCTTGTCCAAAACATACATTTTTTAAAGTCAGTCTGGCAATCTCTGGTTTTTAATCTGGCTCTTCAGTTCATATGCAATTACTGATAAATGTTGGTTTTAATTTACTGTAGCGATATTTGATTAATATTGTTCCATCTGCTCTTTGTTTGTTTGTTTCTATTTTACTGCCTTTTTTTGTGTTAAGTATTTTTCAGTATTTTTATTTTCTGTTAGTTATTACTAGTTATGTCTTTTTATGTTATTTTTAGTGGTTGATCTAGAGATTACAATATGCATCTATGGCTTGTCACATCTGTAATAAAAAACTTATTCTACTACTTCTATTTAAGAATCTTAAAATAACATATTTTAATTACCACTTTCTCATACTTTGTGTTCTTGTCATATATTTTACTTCTAAATATGCCAGAACCTTTTATTACATTGATATTATTTTTACTACAAAAGGTCAGTAGTCTTTAAAATGTGTTTGTGTGTTTGTGTGTTAATGTTCTTTATCCTTTATATTTACTGACATGTTTCTATTTCCAGTCTTCTTTATTACTTCCTGAAGAACTGAGTCTCTATCTGGTAAAGTAAAATAATTTATTTTAGTATTCCTTATAGTAGAGAGCCTTTTGAGACAATTTGTTTCACTTTTGCCTTTTCAAAAATATTTTTACCTGCCTTTATTTTTGGAAAATAATTCCACTAAACCTAGAATTCTAGATTAATATTTTTTTCTTTTTAACGTTTTAAAGATATCATTCTACTGTCTTCTGGTCTCCATTGTTTCCAGTGAGGTGAAATTTCTATTATTGTTCCCTACCATGTAATGTGTCTTATTTTAAAGCTTTTAAAATCTTCTCATTATTTGGTTTTCAGCAGTTTGATTAGGATGTGTATAAGGGTGTGTTTATTGGTATTTCTTTATATTTATCCTTCTTTGGTTTTGTTGAGCTTATTGAATCTTGAGTTGATATCTTTTGTATGTTTTAGAAAATTCTAGGCCATTTAAATATTTCTCCCGGGACTCAAATTATGTGTTTATTTGAACACTTAAATGTATATATATCAACCAGGTATCTTGAATGCAAATAGAATTAAAAAACAAATTATCTGATTGTTCTCAATTTCACTAATTCCTTCCTCTGCTATGTTCAGTCTACTAATAAACTCATTGAAAGAATTCCTTATCTCTGATATATTTTTCATTTCTAACATTTCTATTTGGCTATGAAATTGCCCATCTGTTGAAACATGTTATTCACTTTTCCCACTCTAACATTTTGTACATTTATCATTATTATTTAAAAATGCCTGTCTGATAATCCTAACAATTCTATTTCATAGGTCTGGTTCTATTTACTATTTTTTCACTTTTCCATGTGCCTTGTAATTTGATTTTGAATGAATTCAGGCCTCATAAACTATAAATAGTAAAGTCTGAAGAAAATAATAGTCATATCTAGAAAAGGGTAGACCTTTTTTGCCTGGCAGGCCATTAGTGAGCAGGTTTGAGACAATCCAGTCTGTAGCTGGTGTAGGTCTGAAAGTTTTGTTGCTTTAGTTAGATTCAGTGTACCTTAAGATTCACATTCTCTGATGGATGAATCAGAACCTTCCCTTTAGCAGGACTTGGGATATGAGCGCCTGGGGGGATTTTGTCAGTTTTTTTTTTTTCCTGACTTCAGCTTTAGTAGATGCCATTTGCTTTTGCCTCATGCCTGTATCTGCCTGCTCGCCCTCTCCGGACTGCCCATGGCCTCTGTATTGTACTTCGTGAAAAGCTTGGGAGTTTCTTTCAATTTCCCTGTTTGACCCTTTGGACTTCAGTAGGCCTTATGGCCTTGTGTTTAGGATTAGGTGTCTTCCTCAGTTTACCAGCCCTTTCCCCAATAGAGAAGGATGTAATCTAGTAAGGTGAGGCCAATTAGCGTCTGTGGAATTTCTCTCAGTTCTCCTTAAGATTTGAGCAGGCTCAGCCCACCTGCACCTGGGGAAAAAGAGGAAGCATTTTTCTTAGCTCTGGAGATCCTAACCCAGGGGTAGAGAGCTGCTGCCTCATAATCAGTGCCATCACCTGAGTGCTGGGGATTCCTTCAGTTCTGGTCAGATTGCAGCAGAATTTCCACACCTGTGCCTCAGGGTCTCTCAGCTCTTATCCTACCCCAAGCTGTCCTGTGAGAATTCACTGGAGGCCAGTGGAAAAGAGTCAGTGGGTAGATGCAGACTACCCTGTGTCAGAGCTCCTGGGGATTCTAAATCTCTTAAAATTGCACTAAAGTTTCAGCTTATTATTATTATTATTATTATTTTAATTATTATTTTTTTAGGCAAGGCAACCCTTGGTTGACCTCACAGATTGCAAGGACCTTGTCAGCTTACAATCCTTATTTTTTTTTTTATTTTTTATGCCTACAGCACCTGGTCTTCCTAGGTGGTCTCCCATCCAAGTACTAACAAGGCCCGACCCTGCTTAGTTTCCGAGATCAGACCTGATTGGGCTTGTTCAGGGTAGCATGGCCGTAGACTCAGCTTATTTTATTATTATTTTTTTAATCAGCTTTCTCTTCCATTTGCTGTGCTGCCAAGGATGAAATCAGCTCTCGTAGGAGGTCATTGGCACTTTTTGGATTTTGATTCAATAGGTTTCTTGACAACTTGCATGCTCCTACAGGCTTTAAAAATTATAATTTTGTAGATTATCTGGCTTGTTTTTGTTGTTAAGGTGGGAGCAATGTTCTTTTGTGACTTTTACATCCCAAGTGGAGGTGGAAGTCAACATAGCTTTTTCTATTAAGTTTTATGTTGAAATGTTTACAAGCAAATCGTAATTGACTTTTCATGTGCTCTGTTCAAATTCTCATCATCACCATCGAAAACAGAGTTTCGCACAGAGGTGATAAACAATTTGAAACCATTTTTTATGACCATTCAACATTTACAAGAGTTAAAGTTGTATTTAAAGACTTTAATAGGCTTCCTGTTCTTTTATTGACAAATGGTATGTTAAATTTTATTTTATAACCATGCAGAGTTCAAATGCAAACTATCCCATGTCAAGATTTTGAAAATAACAATGAAGCTTCAATTTATAGAACATGTGTGGCAAAGCAGTCACAGGAAGCTAGCTGGGTAGCTAGAAAAAGCACGTATCCACAAAGCAACACTAATTTGATATCTGTGAAATAGAGGTTTAGGGCTACAAAGCCTGGACCTGTGCCTGCCAAGTGTCCCTAATCACCTTCACCCCAGCAAGTTGCACCTTGGGCTGTGAGCCCTCCTCTGTGGGCATTTGGAAAATTAACTCTAGTGGGTCCCTTGACCATGATGGGCAGTTGAGTGCTTTGCAGCTGGCTGCTGATGTGGAGGTCCAGATGGAGCTATTTTGTATGCCACCTGAGAGAACCATGGGCCCACTATTAAACCTCACCACACTTGGGTTACCCTTCAAAGACCCCTGAAAGAGATCGCTGTGCCAGGCCTTGCATTTTTGCTACTCCAGGGTTCTACAGATAAGCAGAAGGCTGAGAAATCAGTATCTCAGCATCCACCTTAAACCACTGACACACACTGGTCAAGGAAGCTCAGAGACAGAGTATACTCCCATAGTGCTTCCTGGTCCTTCAGCCGGAACTCTTCTTCTCTCACTGAATCCTCTGTTCTGAGTTCTGTTCTCACTTGTAAGGCTGCCAAATAAAAAAGCAGGTAAAAATTACAGATAAACAATGGATAATGTTTTAGTATGTCTTAAATAGTGCATGGGACATACTTATACTAAAAGAATTAGCCATTCTTTAAAATTCTAATGTAACTGGGAATCCTATGTTTTATTTCTAAATCTGGAGATAGTACCCTAATTTACCCTCAATTTAAGCTTCATTATAGTACTAGGTTTATGCATGGAAGTTCATGAATCTAATTATAACAGACCTTATTGTGGGTAAGCACATGTGCAATGAGTTATATAGGCAATGAGTTATATAGCAGCCAAGTGTCAGTCAAAATGACCTCACTTGCCAATCGCTTAAGAACACCTTTGTAACTACCCATCGTGGCCCTAAATATAATGCAGACCTCTTCTTCCCCAGGGGTTACAGCTCTCCATCTTCCCTGGCTGTAACCCATACCCTGACCCCCTCAGAAGTATGTAACTTTATTTTCCATGGTTAGCCAGTTTTAGGTTTGACCCGTCTTCTACCCTGTAATGTGCTTTTAATAAATGAATATTTCTCATATTCGCTGAGTTGAAATTCATTTCTTCGGCAGTGAAAAGGACCTAGAGATGTGTGTGTGACCAGAACTCTAATCAATCCAATGGTAACAAATCAAGTGTAAATACCGAAGCTCTTTTTAAAGTCTTTTTGTGCTGCTCTCATTTCCAGCAGGGTGGCAGTCCATGCAGGAGATAGTATAGTGTAGTTGGGGAATTCTAAACCTAAGGCTTCAGTTTGAATCCTGACACTACTTAACTAGCTGTGGACAAACTACCATTTCTACACCTCAGCCACCCTCTTTGTAAAAGGGAGATGGTATTAGTACAGAGCTCATGGGATGCTGTGTGCCAGCAGTTAGTGTAGCATCAGCATTAGCAAGAGCTCAGTGCAAGCACATCATTCCCATTTTGCTAAAAGGAGACTTAGGTGCTCCTACCCTTGCATTAAACAGGAGATTAATGTCTATGCTCATCCTCTACCTTTTTACAAGCATTTCCCTAATATATCTGTAGATGTCCTGTGGAAAAAAAAATTCTATGATCAAATGTTTGGGAAATGCTACACATCACATGTCCTTCTGAAGCATCGCAGCACACATTTACACAGCAAAGCTTCTGAGATGATCCATTATAGAGAAACTTGTTCTACTTATTTAACCCAGGATTTCAACTTATTTATATATGAAACACCTTTTATATGGCATCTATTTAACATCCTGCATAACCATTTTTGCCTGTCAACATGTCTGTTAAAATATTTTCAAAGCAAGGGAGAAAGTCAAGAGGTACTGTTGTTTACAGACATGTAACAAGAAATAAAGGTTGTAGAGTATCATTGAAAGTGATAAAAATAATCAATAGAGGAAGTATGAATAGCGATAAAACTTTATGGAGGTTGGAGATTGGTATGATGGTACAGGTGAGATAAATCTTAATTTATACAGAGAGTCAGGAGATCTCTTAAATTAGGGCACAAGCAAGACTGACATAAATCCATCGTAGGTAGGGCAGGAACTATTCAAACAACTGAAAATAGGGGTTGGTGGGAACAGGGGACAGAGACTGCTGTCTTTCATTACAAATCCCTCTGTAAAACTCGATTTTTTTAATGAAAAATTTGTGCATGTATTACTTGAATTTAAAAATATTTAAATATGAAAAAAATTTGAATACTCTAAATTCTTAGGCTTGGTTAACTCTAGGCTGGACCAACCCTAGAACTGATGCAAAATAAATGTCTAGGGAATAAGGATTCTCCCTCCCCCAACTCTAACAGCAAATGGAGCTGTGATCAATCAGTGCTAGCCAGCTGGAACTTCATGTTTTTCTTTCTACGTTCTCCCTTTGAATTTTGTGTTTGCTTTAAAAATCTTCCCTCCCTCCCTCCCTCTCTTCTTTTCTTTTTCACATTTCACGCTGTCCTGCAGCTCTATATTGCAGTGTAAGATTAAAAAGAAACTGATAAGCCCAAGGCAACTGGCTGGTTGGTGAATTCAACTACCGTACTATCTAACCAATATTATGACTTTCTTCCTCCCTGCAACTCCACATATGTCTGCTCCTTTATGGCATTTTTTAGCAAAAAGAGTCTGAAAATTCACTAGTAATCCTAAAATAAAAAGAACTTCGAAATGCACCAAGCTTTAGAAATGGGATCCAGCTGCATTGTCTAAGCCCACTTAAATCGCCAAAGCAAGTCAGGTGCCCTGACTGGCTGATTAAACGATTAATTCTGCCTAGATTTAATTTCTAGCATTTTTGGAATTCAGCTGTGGTTTGATTAAAGCATTAGTCTTTTACCTAGAAACCTGAATTTGGTTCCCCCTTAGTCTTCACGTGCAGTTGGCATTAGGGACCAATTTTAATCAATCAACACTCAGCTCAGATTCACTTTCTTTCTGAACCCCAATTCCTCTCCTCCTTTTCCAGACATTTTACTCATAATTGCCCATAAGGTTGCAGACACCTTTTTGTACCAATACCTCCTGTAGTATACTGCAATCCATTTACCTGTCTATGTTCATCTTACTAAAACATACATTTCAGACACGCAGATAGTGTATATAATCCCCTCCCTCTGAATGTGGGCAGGACCCATGAATATGATGAACCATCACTCCATTGATCAGATTACTTTATATGACAAAAGTAATTATCTTATGTAAGACTGTCATAGCAGATGGCAGGATGCAGCTGCTGATGCCTTGATTTTAGTCCACTGAGATAGATTTTGGACTTCTGACCTTCAGAAATGTAAAATAATGAATGTGTGTTCATTTTAAGCTACTAAGGATGTAGCAGTTTGTTACATCAGCAATAGGAAACATACAGATTTCAACCTATGCCCCATTGTATATGCGAGTATCAATCACCATGCTTACCCCACTCCCCCCGCCACCCCCCACCAAGAAGACATGACTCAGATTTCCTATCTTGGAATTCGAATTTTAAGTGAACTCAGGCCAGGAGCAGAATGGAAGGCAAGTGGAGCTAAGTCATCTCAGTGCTATATACAGAATAAGGCTCTTAAATGAATTTCAACAGCTGAGATCCCTATAGACTCATCATTCCTGAGACTGATCATTCTGATTGCCCTTTGAGCTAGTTAGTGCCCAGTATCTATATGAATTTTTTTCTTTTCTTTAACTTCTTAAGCTAGCCAAATGCAATTTCTTTTGTTTACAACCAACCAACCAACCAAACAAACAAAACAAAAACAAAAACAAAAACAAACACACAAAAAAACAAACAAACAAAAAGAAAAAACTTAGCAGCTATCACTTGATCAGCACTTACTATCTTCTTCCTCAAATAATCTCTCCAGGTATTGTGCTTTGTCTTTAGTTACATCTTAACTCTTTCCAACAATTAGCTATTTACACTTTGACTCTTTTTAATAACACTTACAGTAATTCAAGGATTAGCTATTCTTAGATTAAAAGGAAACAGACACAGAATATTAACTTGTCCAATGCCACACGACATCTGAATTCAGGCATGGGTCTCTTATTTTCAAAAGTCCATTTGCCCAACCACCAAGCTACATTGTTTGAGAATAAGTGATGTCTGTCACAGAGAGGTGAAAGAGATGTTTCTCAAAGAGGGAACAGGAAAATCTAAGGTTAAGGGCAAGAAATAGGCAGTATAGCTGTCATAGATTAAAAGCTGAGGGAGGAGACTTTTTCAGAAGGGAGGAAAACCCCTGGCTTAGAGGAATTAATCAATAAACCAGTGTTGGTTGTTCCTCCCAGTATTGTGTTCCATCCTGTGATGTTTAGACAAAATGTTAAGCAAAAGAATTATGAGAAACCAAAGACATGGTTCCCGTTCCCATGGGAACTTTTGATGATAAGACCAGTGGTAACAAAGAAAAGTACTACTGGGAGGATTGCAGGAAGTAATACAAGGATATCTCTCAGCAAAGTGTCTGGAAAGTAATGAGGCTAAGTAAACATTTACTCTAATTCCAGGACAGAATAACCCCTCTGTCAGGGGAGAGATTTCTTCCTTTAGACATGGTGGTGCCTCCACCTGAGGTTTACCCTAGCTCGCAGTCCTGATCCAAGTTTGGTTGCTTTCCTGTTTGCCTGTGTGAAGGAAATCTTATTTTCCTTTTTCAGTTCCTTGGAGGGCTCCTGCTTATCACCACCAATACATGCTGGATAACGTGGCAGGATGAAGTTTTCTCCCTCCACCCCTCCCCATTTGTTTCCTTCCCGAATTGAGTGGCCAGAAGACCATTTTAGATGAGAAAGAAAAAATGTGGGCATAATAATGTATCAGAGCCATATTTTTAGCAACATTAGCTAAAAAAATGTTGATTGATTTTAATGATTCCCACTGAGGCTGGATGATTTCAACCCTACATCCTCCAGAAGAAATGGAAAGGCTAAAATCTTCTCCAGTGTCATTCAGCAGAAGCTGTTACAGTCTGAGTGAGGGGCCTAGAGGAAGAGGTGGGAGTTGGGGGAAGGACATAGATAAAAAGATGGAAAGAGACAAGGGAGAACCAAGAGTGGAACAGGGAGAAGGTGGACTGAGAGGTGAGAGAGGGACAAGTAAATTCCTTCATTCATTCTATGGATATTTATGGGCATCTAATATATCTCAGGGAATGTGTTCATGGGAAAAGTGAATTCCTGCCCTTCAGGAACTCACATGACAGTGAAGGCTTGGACAATAGACTGGTGAACAAATGGACAAATGAAATGATTTTAGACAGTGAAAATTCTAAGATAAAAGAGGATAATGTAATGGGGAGTGACTGGGGGTGACAGTGGGGGTGAAGCAGTATTGGTTAAGGCAGCCTGGAAGGTCTCTCTAAAGAGATGATAATTAAGCGGAGATCTGAATGGTGATAAGGTAGCATGTGGAGATGAAAAATAATTTTTTTTCTTCAGGCGAAAAAGAACTGCAAGTCTATGGCCATACTACCTTAAACAAGCCCGATCCCATCTGATCTCGGAAGCTAAGCAGGGTCAGGCCTAGTTAGTACTTGGATGGGAGACCACCTAGGAAGAGCAGATGTTGTAGGCATAAAAAATAAAAAAATAAGGAATTGTAAGCTGATAAGGTCCTTGCAATCTGTGAGGTCAACCAAGGGTTGCCTCGCTTAAAAAAAAAAAAAAAGAAAGAAAAGAAAAAGAAAAAGAACTGCAAGTCAACATGGAGGTGCAGAGAAAGACTGATCCAGATTGAAAGAGAAAGTTCAAAGTCATGGTGGCTGTGCACCTGCTGTGGTTAAGCAATGGGAAGTAGACAGTGAGGCTGGACCCTGAGGGCAGAGCTGTACTCCTTGAGAGGACAAGTATGGGCATGATGGTTCCTGGAGAGAATTTTCTCTGAGATAGTGGACTCCACCAGTCCACCCTTCCAAATGTCAAGGGAAAGGGCAGGGATTATGATCCACCCTTTATAAATGAGGAACCCTAAGCACAGAGTAGTGAGATGACCTCCCAGAGAAACAGCAAAAGAGTGGCTGAGCCAGGGCTTGACCCGAAGGATGTCTCCATTACTGTCATGTATTCTTCCCTTAAGCCGCAGAGATGTTCTCTGGACATGGCTCTTGGGCTTCCTGCTTTCAAAGAAGACTCTTTTTTCTTTAGTTCAGTATGTCTTAAAGAAACCTTGAGTGACATCGTTCTTAGTTAACATTAACTTTCTTGATTTGATAATCCTATCATTTCCTCCCATTTCCTTTCTATCCTTCTTTCCGTATTAAGACTGCCTCCCTTCACTTTGTTACTTAGCTGCTGAACCACCTCAGCAGGCGTCTAGGGGCAGGCTCCTCTTGGCCAGAAGGAAACACAGCCATTTCCTTGTCTAAGAGAAAGGGAGACAGGCTTTTAATTACGTTGTCCCTTACCAAGTACCCTGGAGCACTTGGATGGCAGGGGCCTAGCTTTTACCCCTCCCTCTCTGCTTATTCTAACATTCCCACTCACCCTGAGGGCAGATATCACAAGGATTCCTAAGCTTCACAGAAGGTACCAGAATTCTGTGCAGAGCCTGGTAAGAATGCAAATTCCAGACCCCTACCATCAGAGACTGATTCAGTGGGCCTGGGAAGAAGCCCAGGAATATGCATTTTAAAAGATATCTCCATCAATTTGTTTTCTCTAGGTCAAATAAAATCTGATGCTGGTAACAGAAATAATCTGACTTCATCTTTTAATTCAAATACATGTGTTAATATGAGTTTTAGAAGTATTATTTAATATTTTTGAATATAATTTAAATTTAATATTAAATAATATTAGATATTATTAAAATTGCTGATAATTAAAGGATACATATTATGAAAAAGATTAAAATGATGTAGACATAGTTAATTATCTGCTTAATAATAAGCTGTCAAAATCACTAGAACATCAAGTTGCTGTTTCTCATTTATTTATTAAAAAAAATAATCGGATTCTATCAATCCCAGTCAGTACTGGGGATGCTTTCCTCCCCAGAGTCCACAGAATCAAGAAGGCCTAGACAGTGTCTGAGAAGAGGTGAGGGCCCTCTATCCTATCTGCTATGGGTGCCCCTGGGAGCTACATTTTCTAAATTCACAGGTATCCCTTGAATCTGACAACTCTGCTGCTTCCTGGATGGGCTTGGGGTCTGGGAACCTGGGGTTTGGGGTGAGGAGGGCTGGGAACTCTGTGAAGGGCCCAGCCTCTCTGCGTGGCCAAGCAGTTATTCTTTCCACCCCACCTGGTAAGTTCTTCTGGAGGCCTCTGTAGAGCTGTGTGAGGGTCAGCACTGCTGAGGGAAGCTTCAGAATTTTCTTCCTTCTCAGTCAGGCAACCACTCAGGAATCTACATTTATAGTAAATTTCCCCAAGGAATTCTGACCTAAGAGGTCCTTGGACTGACTTCCAGTAATGCCACCTTAAGGAATACAGTCCAAATTCATATTTTCATTTGTTCAGTCATTCATTCATCCATCCATTTATTCAGCAAGCATTAAGTGACCTCTACCCTGTACCAAGCACTGTTCTATTCTCTGAAGAATGAACAGTGATCAAAACAGGTGGAAGTCCCTGTCCTCAGGAAGCTTATTTTTATTTCTCTGTCATTAGGCAGACAATAAACAAGTTATCAGAGAAATACACACCATTTAGCATCAGGTGGCGATGGGGACTTAAAGGAATGCAGGGTAAAGTAAAGAGGTGGGTGCTATTTTATAAAAAAGGATGATCAGGTCTCTTGGAGCAGATGTCATCTGGGGCAAGGCATGGAGGGCGTGAGGCCACTCTCCAGGAAAGAGGACCCAAGCAGAGAGACTGTTAATTGCCATGGCCCAAGGCTCAGGTGTGCTTGGTGTCTCTGAAGGACAACGGGGAGGCCTGTGTGGCTGGAGCAGAAAGGTGGAGGCAAGAGAGGGAGGACTGAATTACACAGTTGGGCAGAGTCAGGCAGAAGTCCGTTGGGCCAGAACGACTTGGAATTTGCTGGATTTTCAAGGATGAACCCTTTGGATGCTGGTGATGACCGCCACACTGCTGGTGCCCTGACCAGAGCCTCTGGGACTCCTTTTACTTGCTCTGTGTTTGTCCCCCAGCTTCTGTGTGCTTTCGGAGGACTGTCCAAGCTTGCTGCAGCTGTTGCACCCCAGGTAAAACTGGAAGAGCCTGAAGAGCTTAAGGCTTGCCTTTGTCCCAAGACAGCGCTGGCTTACTGGTGTGGTTGTACAAAAATCCACCTCCTCCTCTTCCCAATGCTGCTGCCTGGCCCCACTCTCTCACTGGCATTTTGTCACTTGTACCAAATCTTTGGTTCAAGTTTTCCTTCTGGGAGAACCAACCCCATGACAACCCCCAGGTGGCTAATATCCAGTTAGCCCTCTATTTGTCAGATCATGTGCCCTCGACCCTGTGGAGAGCTGGCTGGCAGCCTCTAGCAGTAAGTCTTATACTCACTGCCTTATACTCGACCTGCCTTATACTCCTTTGGCTTTATTTTTCTGAGACTTCTGAGTTTTAATACCTCCCTATCACTGGGAGTTCAAAGTGCAATTCTGAGGAGCACCTGGGGCTCTATCATACTTTCCCATCCAAGAGAGTTTTGTTCTTGGCTCTGGCACCTACTGGTTGAATAACTTCAGTTTCTTCATATGGGAATCTGTGATAATCAAATCACCTGTCCAGGTGGTTGTGCCAGTTAAATGCCACAAAGCACATTAAGTGCCTGGCACCCAGTTGTTGCTCAACAAACGCCATAACCTGCCTTTCCTGTGCTACTCTTAGATATTAAAACTCTCCTCCCTTGTTTCAAGGAGCTGGAGGAAGTCTTTTTAAAATGATTACACTAATAGCAAACATATATTGCATATTTACAACATTCTAGGAAGAGTGCTAAACACTTTGCATGCATGATCTCTTTGAGCTCTCTTTTGTTGTCTGTGATTTACTTTAAACATTTGAACCTGACAAGCATTCTTGTGTGTGCAATTGTGGTTAAGCAATCGTCCAGGTGCAACTGGCATTCTAATGTGGGCTGAACACACAGAAGTAGTCAGCTAGCACTCTAATCAGGCAGCCTCTTCAGAGGGCTAACGCAGGCTGCTTCTGTGTGTATCTCCATCAAGATCAGATGCTTTGCTTATTAGTTTAGGGAGTGTCAGAAATGTTTCTTATTGGTGAAATTAGTGGCTTGCTAATTGTTAGAAATGGGTTTCAATGGGGAAATAAAGATCTTCAAGGTATTTGGGCTGGATAGAATCTTTTAGAAATGTTCTCTGCCATTGCATGAGTTGGGTATAAAGATCCACAGAGACCTACAGCCCGAATCCTTAGAAATAACTCAGGAGAACTAAATCCCTAATTTGTCTGGTCCAGTCATGAGCAAAGAGGAAGATTCTGGTGCCTGATGCCAGTTATAACTTGAACAGACTCTTGTCTCAGCAGTTACAATGTGTCTGCCTTTCGGGAATCTTCCCTGCAAAATGAGCATCAAGGGGCTAAGAGCTGGGTCTTCACTTACGGACAGGCACTATGAATACTCTTGGATTTGCTTGCTGGTAAATATCTACATGTGTGGCAGGATTTTGAAAATTTTCTTCCATTTTAACCTGGTGGCTAGCTTGTAGAGAAAAAGTAGGCCAACTCTTCCCCTCCTCGACCTTCTTAATTTACCTTAAAGAAACCTAAGAAATGTGTGAGATGAAATTGGGTCAGGTCAGTTCACAGTAAATCCTGTGAGGGAGGTCCTATTGTTAGAGGAGTCAAACAACTTGTCTATGGTCACCAGGAAGTGGCGGAATCAGAGTTCAAGCTGTGCTCTTAATGCAAAGTCCACTCTCTTGATCACTGTTCTGCCATCAGAACACCCTCTGTTATCTGCATCTCCACCATTTCTTGCTATAGGTAGGCAACCTCAGCATGACTGACATTTGGTCTGGATAGTGCTGTTGTGGGTCTGTCCTATGTATTTGTAGGATGTTTGGCAGCAACCCTGGCCTCCACCCACTAGATGCCAATAGCACCCCTACTCTCGTTGTGATAATCAGAAATGTCTCCGGTCATTGTTAAATGTTTCTTGAGGAGCAAAATTGCTCCCAGCATAGAGTTTACTTCCTTGGGAAAATGCTACCACTTAAAAAAATTCTGTTTCCTGAGTGCTTGTTATGCATCAGGCACTGTGTCCAGAACTTCAGCTATGGATTATGTGTCTATAACCATCACAGCAGCTCAGGGTGATAGTTGCTCTAGGTAAAAGTATGAGGAGTTGGCTTAACATTAACCGACAAGGTATCCAAGACCTTTATTGGGCTGGAGGTGTCCATGTGCATATGTACCTGTGGCAAATAAACATAAACTGGGCCTTTCCCAGTCTTGAGATTTTTTTTGGCAAATATCCCTAACATTGCACTGCCAGAGGTAGCTGAGCTGACAGACAGAATATAGAACACACCAAAGCCAGGCCATGTATGACAATACAATTCAAGATCTCTGCAGCAACCAGTCCAGAATGATTAAGATTTGGTCAATGACTGCTGACTTTTCTTTTTTCTTTTCTTTTCTTTTCTTTTCTTTTCTTTTCTTTTCTTTTCTTTTCTTTTCCTTTCTTTTCTTTTCTCTTTTTCTTTTTTCTTCTTTTCTCTCTTCTCTTCTCTTCTCTTCTCTTCTCTTCATGACTTCTCTTGTCTTCTCTTCTCTTTTTCTTTCTTTTTTTGCCTGCTCTTCCAATTCAGAACCAACCGAAGAAAGCCAATATGTGCCTTAGACTAATCACACAAGATTCTCAGCTTCTAGTTAGCCTACCTACAGCTTCTTCTATGCCAACAACCTGCAATCACACCATATCTGGGGCCTTCCTTCTTCCCCACTATACAGTTTCCCAATCCTCTGCCTATCTTTGAGTCTCTGCCTAATGCAAGTGAAGGTGGCTGACTCCCTTGCTAGAGCAAGCTCTGAATGAGTAGCCTATGCATGTACTCACTTGGGTAGTCTGCATTTACTTCCAGTCTCTTTCCCACCACCTTGCTGCCAGGTAGTATGCTACAGGAAAGCAGGCCTCAGGACTTTTGCCAAGCATGCAAATACTGAGTAGCAAGCAAACACAAACAGTCACATGAACTTGTTCTGTAGGCTTGCAGAAACTCCAGCCTTCAGTTCCCCAGACACTTACACAAACCTGGCAAGAAGCTTCAGCTGGAGGTAGATGAGATAATATTGTTGACAAGAGAGGCAAGATAGCTTAACTATCCTCTTGAAATCCCCTTCTAAGTATCTGAACGCAGGATCAAATGGGAGTCCCAGGCCTTGTGTCCCACTTAGGAAGGTTTAGGCAGCTGGGCTTACTAAATTCTTCTGTTCTTGTTTCTGTAAGGCAGACACACTTGTGCAATATTTACATTCTTTCTGTGCATATTGAACACCACTTATTTCACCAATGAAAAATTGCTTTTAATATCCCTGATGCTAATGTATAAGCCCTCTAACCCTGATCAAAATAGCCAGATTGAGAGAGCTGCCACAGAGTTTTGGGGTATGTATGCCTAATTGGGGTTTTACTAACAGTCTCTGGAAGGTGGATTCCTGATGAGGGCCCTTTAAATGTTAACAGATAGAGGCTCTTAATCTTTTCTGTGCCTTGGACCCCTTTAGAGGGCTAATAAAATCCACAGATCCCTTCCCAGAGTAATATTTACCAATAATGTTTATGAATGGAGAAAAACAATTATATTGAAGGAGTTATCAAAAACCAATATAGGTGATATAATAATATATGTGCTCCTTTATTAAAGTGTTAAATATTAAGGTCTGGTGGTGGGTCTCAAAACTATCATAATTTTTGAAATAGCGATGTATTTCAAAATAGCTGCAAAAGTTGTAATGAGAAATGCAAATATCCGTAATTTTTACTGGTTACAAAGTCATAGAAACTTTATGGTTGCCTGCACTCACATTGAAAGGAAATACTAAATTTTAGTTAAGGTTAGTGAAAATAAAGATGTGATTTTTTTCCTCACATTCAACTTTATGAACTCCTCTGAATTCCATCTGTGAACCTCAGCATGAGAAGCCCTGCCTGGAGTGTAAAGTTACGGACTTGTAGGGTACACTGTCTACAATGAAGCAAGTTTTGATATACCACTGTTCCACAAAGGTAGAATTGTCATTTATTTGATATTTCTTAGTCTTCCTCCCAGCACGTCTGGAAGATGAGCTTGGGGCTGCAGGGACTGTGTCGTGTTGACTGCTGAGTCTCCAGTGTTAGAACAGCACCTGGCACATAGCAGGTGTTCAAATATTATTTATTGGATGACAGGATTAGATGGAGACAGCAAGGTGACGTGTCCTGGATGGGCCTCATGTGTCCAGGTGGCCTCTGGATGAGGTGCTGGATGCTGATAAAATCAAGGCCTTCTTAGGAAAAGATGGGGGTTGGGGGATGAAATATTGGCATAGCCCCAGACAAGTGAGGGGCAGTGGGCTATAACCAGGGGTTCTGAGCACTCCACCAGGTGGTTCCAGGCACTCTAGGCCCAGTGCACTCTTTCTGATCTTCTGGGACAGTGGGTCCTCTCTTCTGGAAACTTGTTTCAGAATCAGCATGTAGTTCTTATTCCCTAGCCCTCTCTATCCTTCACTTCCTCTTTTGTGGCTCAAGTCTCCTGATCCTCTTGTCAAAGAGAATCTTTCCTTCCCTTTCACTGCACTCCTCACCCCCTCCTTTCTCTCTTCTGTTTGTTAATCTACAATCCTCTCCTCCCTTCATGCGAAAGCTTGATAGCTGATTAAATCTAGAGACTTGGTCCTTAAAAACCCCCAGAATGGTATCGATAACATTATTTTCTTGAGGACCGATAGGGCTTCATCTTGAAAAACCCTCTAAGTAGGTTAGGGAGTCTTTTTTTTTTTTTTTT
>CM053503.1:95052047-95076256 GCA_028627145.1 Eidolon dupreanum | reverse complement strand
AAGTTCATTTCTAATCTGTTCAGATCAATAAGTACGTTTACTATGAAGGATTAGATCACATTTCTTGCCACAAATGACTCACCAGCAAGTTTGCAACATCCCTACAGGTCCAACTCTGTTGAACCGATCAAAGTCTCGAATGTCATGGCAAGGTAAAATTGCTCTACAAATTTCTTATGCTCACTTTCACTTTCTGTGCTTATCTCCTCATGTACTGGTAGCAGACAGTTCACAGACGGGCAGTGCTCTGCGGACCGCACTCAGATTGGCAGTAGCCCAGGACACAGCAATTGCACTTGTTACCTGGACGCCAGGAAGGTTCTGAGGTTAAGCATGTGGCACTGCTCAATGGGCTATCCTTCTTCTGCTGAACACATAGCAATCAATCTGTAGGTATTTTAAAACTCAGAGACGGCACAGCTGGCACCAGATAAATAATTTCACAATGTCCTCATTCATGGAGAAGAATATCTATAACTCCTTTGAGATGCTTAATGAAATATTTTTGAAGGTTTTTTTTTTTACTGTGTGTGATGTTGCTCTGCATTCCAGCTAAGAGGCAGTCGAATTATTTAAGGGCTGCCATTTTAACAAGGACTCGTTAAGGTGTTTGGATATCCTCACTGTCGGTGATTATGCCTATGATTTTTCTTTTCTAGGATCACTCACGGGAGTTTCTGCGTGCTCCTCGTAAACAGACATTATTAAATAGTCTGCATTTCTCAGGATTATAATTTTTCACTGAAACACAAGCGTGTGAATTTGCTGCTTTCTCTTTCTGTCAGCATTCGTCATTTGCGAAAAACATGTTTTTCAATCTGTTTCTTTGACCGTTGGTTTACTTCCTTGTGGGCAGCTTTGCCTCTTGGCACAGATCACCTCTAGGAACATGTTATAGCTGGAAATTGCCCTGGCTAGTTGCCTTTTGTGTCTCAGATACACCTTTTTGGTGCCATCTAGTGTCCAAATGGATTGATTTCAAGTTCTGGAACTGAGACTCAGATGTCTTGCTGGTAAACCTGTACTCACATTGCTTAAGGAACACTCCGAACGTTTGAGAAACTGAGGCACCTTAGGACAATGGCCAAAGAAATGGCCATCTAGAATAGTCTGGATTGTTTTTCAAAAGACCTTACTTAGAGCATAGTTTTGAGAGCCTGTCATGTTTGAACCTGAACTCTGGCTCTGAGGCTTGGAAGCTGGGTAACACTGAGCAAATTATTTAACCTCTCTTGGCCTGGCTTACTCATCTATATAAAGGAGATCATAATAATATGGTGGTGGGGATTAAATAAAATAAGACATTTCTAGTGTCTTTAGCAGTAGCTGGCACACGATAACAGCTCATTAGTTATAACGGCCATTATTACTATTATTCTTATTATTCAGTTCCTAAAACATAACAGGCCCTTCATAAATGGTTGTTATAGTAATAATAACCAAGTAAAAATTATTGGTTAATTGGTAAATCAGTTTAGCTATTGATGCATTCAAATCTGTGTGCTGAGTCTGGTACTGAACAAAATATTTGAGGATGGTTATAGGTTCTTTGCCTCAAAACCTTTGAATCCATCTGAGAGGAGAAACACAGCCAACAACATGGTAGTTCTGTCTGGCATGAAGGCTGGGGGAGGGGAGTGAGCACTGAGTGGGCTTAGCCTGATGGAAGGAAAGAAAAGAGTGGGTGGTGTTAACAAATACTGAGGTAGGAAAGTGCAAGAAATACTTGATTGGCTACACAGGAGTCTGGAAGGAGAAGGCAGGAATTTATGTAAGGGAAATGGGGAGTCATTCTCTGACATCTTCTATAATAGTTTCCTGTGGCTGCTGCAACAAAGAACCTAGGAGGCTTAGAACAGAAATGTATTCTCTCATACTTCTGGAAGCGAGAAGCCTGAATCAAGGAGTCAGCAGGTCTGTGTTCCCTCCAGAATGTCTAGGGGAGAATCCATTCCTTGCCTCTTCCAGCTTCTGGTGATAGCAGGTGTTCCTTGGCTTGAGGCCACATTATTCCAATTTCCACCTCTGTGGTTACATGGCTTTCTCCTCTTTGAAGGCTTCTTTTTGCCTTTCTTGTAAGGACACTTGTGATGGCATGTAGAGACCGTCAGATAATCTAGAGCAATCTCCTCACCTCAAAACTCTTACCCTAAGCACATCTGCAAAGATGCTTTCTCCAAGGAAGGTCATATTTTACAAGTTCCAGAGGTGAGGGCTTAACATCTTTGGGGCCATTATTCCACCCACTGCACCTTGTTTCTTATTTTCTCCCTTAGTCTGCCTTTTCTGGGCTTCCTGTTCTCTTCTAGTCTTCTTTTCCTTAAATTCACTTCTCTGTTTTTCTCATTCTCCTCCCCTATCCTTTTTCTCTCTCATTATTTTCTCTGGTTGGAGTTGGGGTGAAACCAAAGTTTACTAGGAAAAAAGGAGTTCTTAGGTAAGTGAGGTGTTAGATGATGTGTGACCACTGCTGATGACTCTTTTCCCTTCCCTCCCTTTCTCCTTTCCTCCCTTTTTGTTTTACCCCCTCTTTGGCTGTTGCTCCTCCAGGCCTTTGAACACGCATCCTCCCCCTGCAAAGTCTCCTTCCCCACTCCATGCCACCAGCCCCGTTGTCTTGTTATCAACTGCTCATTCTCCACTCCTATCTAACATCAGCACAACCTCTTCTGGGAAGTCTTCTCTCACCAGCCTCCCCTCCCCAAGGAATTTTCCTAAAAATTCCCATGGCATCCTGAGTTTATTTTTGCTTTGTGTCCAATGGGGTTTGGCAGGTGGCTCTGTTCAGTATCATCTCTTAGGTACACAGGTTTATAGCAGGTTAATCTCAATACTTGCTTCCATCATCACACTGGTCTTAAAGCTTCCACCTAGAAATGGCACACATCACTTCTGCTTACATTTTATTGACCAAAACAAGTCACAGGGCCAAGCCTAACTCTAAAGGGGCCGGGGAAGTGTAATCATACCTGTGTCCAGGAGAAGACCTGGAAACATTTGGTAAATGACACAGATGACCAGCACAAAAGATGAGCCTGCTATAGAGTTTAAGTCTAAGCTAAGAGGACAACATCTCATCCCTGAGCTCAGCCCATTTCAGTTCATAGGGATATGTACAAACTTCTTTATAAATTCAGGACAGATAAAGAAAGAGGGCATGTAAGTAGCTACCTGTGCTTGCCCTCAAATTCACCTATTCAATTCCTGGGCAGTGTGGTGGGATAAAGGAAGGAGAAACCTGCCTATAGACTTAAGAAATTAAGAATGAGCAGCGAAGCAAGAGTTTCACAGGCACATATGTCCCAGGGATGCTCTTCAGCTTCTACCAGCCTATCTCTGCTTGAGAGGGTCACGTGATCAGGGAGAGGGGCAACTCTGTGATGATCCAGGCTCTGCACAGCTCCCCAGAAGTTCCAAGAATGTGTAGAAACAAAAGTCTGTACCGAGCTGACAGAGTTGGCCCAGGAGGAGGGCCTGGGGTCCCACCGCTTCCCAGTAAGGAACACTGGAGTCTCTCTCTAGGGGCTCTCCTGTGGCTCTGCCTCTTTGCTCTCACTGAAAACCAAATGCAATATTGGATTTGGCACTTTTTCAGGGTGTATGGTTCCTTTTTTTATTATTTTTATTATCTTTTTTTGTGTGTACAGTTTCTTTAGTGGCAGAAGTGAGCTCCAGTTTAAAAAAACTTGACACACAAAACTGGAGATAAAATGGAGAATGACTCTTTGCTCTATGAAAAGGTTCTTTGATGTAGAAAAGGGATTTGTCATGAAATTTAAGATACCTGAAATATGATCTGTGCTACAAAAACTCAGTTTGTATACAACATTACAGGGACATATATCTTTCTTATCTAAAGCTCATCTGCCTATTGGAATCTGAAGAATCAGGAGCCATTAAAATACAAATTTAATAGAAACTGACTTTTGATATAGGGGAAAATCCTGGAATTTGGATCATGCAGACATGGTACCAAATCCCGTCTCTGACATTTACTAATAATTAAGTGGTCTTAGGGAAAATGCACATCTGAGTTTCTTCAATGGGCTTGAAACCTTGTACATCAGGAGCTACCTAGTGAGCTCAGAGGTCTGTAGCTCTCACTGGCATCTGGCACCGAGATGGCTCTTGGTAAAAGTTTGTTTTTCCCTTGTTTCCCAAAGAGTTGATTGGGAGAGTGTCTTCATTGTGTTTACAGGAGGTGTGCATATGTCTCAACAGACTTGTCCAACTTCAACTGCAGCGAGAGCAGGGTAAGAGGCTGGGTTTCAGGCTGTAGGAATCTTTCATCTTCAGTTCACAGCCCAGGCTGAGTGAAATCAAAGTGAATGCCATTGCTTGGGCTTCTTTTCAAGTTGCCTCTGGGAAGGTCCCAGGTTGTTCCCCTCTCATGATGTCAGATGAAAAGGGACTATTCATGAGGCAGAAACATTAGTGGGTTGAAAAGTCCCTAATATTTATTACCAGAAGCTTGCATTTGAAATTGTAGTTGTCCACCTTTCTAGCCAGAGGGGAGGAGGAGGAAGGGTCACTAGAAGTAGCACAGGCTTCTGCTGCTCCATTCTCCAGGACCCCGGACACAAGGACCTCAACTGACCACACCCATGCTTCCCTGGAAAAAAAAGACAGGGAAACCAGCAACAGAGTTCTGGGACACTTGAAGGTCATTCTCTGACGATGATGTATGAGTGTGTTTCTCTTCCTTCTCCTTCCTCCTCCTGCTCCTCCCTCTTCTCTCTCTTCTTCTTCCTCTTCTTTATTTTGTTTTTACAGAAATGAATATTCTCTTCTAAGAATACTTTTCTTATCCTTTGGATGCAGATGCTCTGAGTTTTCTTTTCTTCCTCCTACCTCTCTGATTGTTCCTGCTCAATCTCACTTGAGACTGACCTATTCATTCCTAAATGGGTCATGCAGAAAGCCCCTCTATTTTCCCTTCAAACTCTCTTCTCTCTTTGGGCAATTAGACCTTCCCCTATAGTTTTAGGAGATGCCACCTCAAGCCTCCTAAGTCCATGTTTCTGTGTGAGACCTATGCCCAGCTCCCAAATGTGCATTCTCACTTGGTTGTCCTACTGACACCTCAAGTTCAACATGCCCTGGACTGAATTTACTTCCTGCATGTACCTGCCTAGTTTCTCATGCCAGAGACCTGCCTGTCATGTTTTATGGCTTTCTCCCCATCAACCCTCATATAGACAGTGAATGACTATGTTATTACTTCTGTCTCTTCTTATTGTCACTTCCTTAGTTCGAGATCCAACATCTATTATCTATATCAGCCTCCTACTTGGTCCTTTGTCTTCCATCTTGACCTGTCCCAATATGTTTTCTATAGAACCACCAAGATCTCTTTTTTAAAAATGCATACTGGGATATTTCTTTACTTAAAAACTTTCAGTGGCTCCCATTACCCACAGGATAAGCTTTACTTTCTCCCTTCCAAGGCAAGGAAGGTGCTCTGTGGTCCAGTCCCTATGTCCCCACTCTGGCCTAATTTCCCTCTATGGCCACACTGCATCAACATCAGTTGTCTTGTAATTTCTCAAGGAGGCCACGCTGCTTCAAACCTCTGTTCTCAGTTTTTGGAAAGTCCTTCCTTCCGCTGTACACTTGGTGAACTCAAATACATCTTTTTATTTGTATTTTTTCTCTATAGAGCTGTCTCTGCTTTTCCAAACTGAATTAATCACTCCCTACTCTCGGCAGTTGCAGTAGCTCATACTATTGTGCCTCCATTGTTGCACTCAAAATTAGTTTTTATGAGTTCATCTTTTCCATTAGACTGTGAGTGTTTGAGGGCAGGAACTGAGTCATTTTTATCTTTGTATCAATCAACTTCTGGCCCGAGGCCATGTTGTCAATATTAAATAGACACTGTGGTTCCAACCTTGAGTGTTTGGCAGGAGGCTTCATGTGTATTAGTAGGGAGAAATACAGAAAAACCATCTGTCCAGCCCTCACGTGTCCCTTCCACATGGCTCTGAGTGCTGCCTTGCTTTCTGAGAGCTGTTCAGGATCCCCCACATCTCCCCAAACCCCATAATATTCCTCTCAGTTCCATAAACTTTCTGAACTCTTTCCTCCCAAACTATGCTCCAATTAGCTTTTCAGCATGACAGATAAACTAATCTGGGCTATTTTTGATAAACATATCAATGGCTGATAATGACATAAATAATTATAAACAGTTTATATTTAAGTAATATAACTTCTTGGTTATTTATGCTTTAGTATAAATAGCTACAATTTATGAGTTGTTTTTTTAAAAACTGGGGATTATATTACACATATGACTAAAATAGAAGTATTATTACTGCTAAGAATAAAGTAAAAGGATCTCAAATAATTGTTGAATTTAGTTAATGTTTCTTGTATCATAAGAGATAAGTTTCTTTAAAAAAACTTAAAATTCATAAAGAAAATTATGAAAAATTGTCAAGAATTAGAATCAGCATATTTGTTTAAATATCTATTTCAACTTTAGGCAGTATGTACTGAGCCTCTTCCTTCTTGTTATAATTTTGTTTCAGTCTCACCCTTTTCTATGTGTTCTAATTACAGTTGATCCTTGAACAATGTGGGGATTAAAGCTGTTGACTGCTTGTGCAGTCAAAATCCAGTGTAATTTAAATTGGCTGCTTGCATCCATGGATTCTCAACTGGACAGAAAATACAGTTGACCCTTGAAAAAAAATGCAGGTTTGAACTGAGGGTCAACTAAATAGCATGGGTCAATTGAACTATGTATGTCAGTTGAAAAAAAAATAATCAATGAATAAGTGGACCTGCACAGTTCAAACTTGTCTTGTTCAAGTGTTAACTATAATTTATGCCCATCATAATTGTTCCAGTCACCTTGTTAGAAAGAGAATTAGGGAGAGCATTTGACTCAATTCTGGCAATGAAATATGAGGGAGAGTCTGCAGGAGAGTCTCGAAAATTGTGATTTTATTCTTCTTCTACTGGACACTATCACATTTGCATGGATGCCTGCAGATGTGGCAGCTAGGGGGGCACAAGTAAGGGCCAAGCCAATATGAGAATCACAGAGCAGACAGATGGAAGTGACCTGAATCTTTCATGAGATTGCAGCTGCTGAATCAAACTACCTGGATCCTCCATGACATTGCAGCTGCTGCATCAACCTACCCTTTTTATATTGAGAATTCTTGCAATGTGAGTAAATAAATTTTCCATCTTGTTTACCCCAGTGGTTCTTTGAAAATATCAACAAAATTGACAAACTTTTAGCTAGACAGATGAGGAAAAAAAAGAGAGGAGACTCAAATTAATAAAATCAGAAATGAAAGAGAGGACTTCACTACTGACCTTACAGACATGAAGAAGAATTGTAAGACCATGAACAATTACATGCCAATATATTAGAAAATTATAATTAAATGGACACATTTCTAGGCAAAAAAACTATCAAAACTGACTCAAGAAGAAATAGAACATGTGAATAGGTCTATAACAAATAATGAGACTGAAATAGTAATAAAAAATTTTTCCCAAAGAAAAGCCCAAGACCAGATGGCCTTACTGGTGAATTCTACCATGTATTTAAATGAGAAGTAATACCAGTTTCTCATGAAGCCTTTCCAAAATTAGAAGAATAAAAAATACCTCCAACTCATTCTGAAACAAGACAAAGACAACATAAGAAAACTATAGGCTAATATCCCTTATGAATATAGAATAAAAACCTTCTGTAAAGTACTAACAAATCAATCCAGTGATATAAAAAATATTACATACCATAATCAACTGAGATTTTTTCCAGAAATGCAAGATTTGTTTAAGATATAAAAATTAATCAATGGAACACAATATTAATAGACTAAAGGACAGAACTACCCAATCATCTCAATAGATATAGAAAAAGTATCTATTTGGCAAAATTCAACACTCCTTTATGTTAAAAATACTCAAGAAACTAGGACTAGAAGGGAACTTCCTCAGTCTGGAAAAGAGCATCTATGAAAAGCATCATACTTTCTTTTTAAAAACTGAAGTCATTCCCCTGAGATAAAGAGCAAGACAAGAATGTCTACTCTCAGCCACTTGTATTCAACATTATACTGAAGGTTCTAACCAAGGTGATTAGGCAAGAAAAATAAACACAAGCATCCAGATTGGAAAAGAAAAAAAAATCTCTTTTGCAGACGACATGATTTTTATATATAAAATCTTCAGGAATTCACACCAAAAATTATTAGAGCTAATAAACAAATTCTGCAGGGTTGCAGGGTAGATGATCAATATTAAAAGTCAATTGTAATCCTACACATTGGCAATGCACAATTCCAGAATAAAATTAAAAAAAAATTCCATTTATTATAACTTCAGAGTAAAATACCTAGGAATAAATTTAACTAAAGAAATGTAAACATTGAACACTGAAAACTACAAAATTTTATTGAAATAAAGAATGTAAGTAAATAAAAAGACATCTTATGCCTTATAAATTGGAAGACTTAATGTTAAATTGACTATACTCCCCAAACTGATCTACAGATTCAGTGCAATCCCTATATGAATTCCAACTGACTTCCCCCCCCACCCAAAATTGACAAGATTCATGTGGAAATGCAAGGGATTCCGAACAGCCAAAACAATTTAGAAAAAAAGTTAGAAGACTCACATCTCTCAATTTTAAAACTTATGACAAAGTCTTGATTATAAGAATAAGCAAGACTGTGTGGTACTGGCATAAGGTAGACATGTACATCAATGTAATAAAATTGAGAGTCCAGAAATAAAACCTTACATTTATGGTTAATTGATTTTTGACAAAGTTGCCAAGACAAGTTTAAAAGCAAAGAATAGTCTTTTCAACAAATGATGCTGGGACAACTGGCTATCCATGCAAAAGAATAAATTTGGACCCTTATTTAACACTATATACAAAAATTAACTCAAAATAGATCAGAGTCCTAAACGTAAGAGCTAAAACTATAAAATTCTTTGAATAAAACACAGGAGCGACTCTTTGTGAGCTTGGATCAAGTAGTGGTTTGACACAAAGCACAAGCAACAAGATAAATAAATAAATGGAACTTCATCAAAATTAAAAGTTTTTGTGTTTCAAAAGACTCCATCAAGAAAGTGAAAACACAGCCCACAGAGTGGGAGAACCTATTTGCAAATCATACACCTGACAATGGGCTTACATCTGGAAGATATAAAGGACTCTTACAACTCAACAATAAAAAGACAAATAACCTAATTAAAAACGGACAAAGGATTTGAATAAACATTTCTTCACAAAAGTTATGCAAATATCTAATAAATACATGAAAAGATGTTGAAGATCATTAGTCATTAGAGAATTGTAAGTGTAGCTACAATATGATATCATACACACACAACTAGGCTGGCTAAAATTTCAAAAAAAAACAAAACAAAACAGTCACTAGCACATGTTGGCAAGGATGGGGAGAAATTTGAACACTTGTACATTGCTGGTGAGAATGTACATGGTGCAGTCTCCTTGGAGGGCAGTTTGGCAGTTCCTCAAATCATTAAATATAGAGTTGTCATATAACACAGCAATTGCACTCCTAAGTCTATACCCAAGAGAATTAAAAACATATACCCACATAAAAACTGCCCATGAATATTCATGGTAGAATTATACATAATAGCCAAAAAGTAGAAACAACTCAGATGTCTGTCATCTAGTGAATAGATTTAAAAAAAATGAAGCACATCCATGTAATGAAATACTATTCAATCGTAAAAAAAAAATTAAGTACTGATTCATGCTATAACATGGATAAACCTTGAAAAAAGGACACTAAGTGAAAGTCAGAAAAGGTCATATAATGTATGGCTCTATGTATATGAAATTTCCAGAACAAGCAGATCTACAGAGACAGAAGTTAGATCAATAATTGTCAAAGTCTAGAAGGATAATTGTCTTTCATGTAATGATCATTGACTATGACTTTTTTTGTAATGAAATGTATTTTTTATTGAAATACAACATACTCAGAAAAGTATACCAAACCTATGTATACAAATGAACACACATATTTAGCCATTAATCAGGTCAAGCATCTTAAAAGCATCCTAAATGTATCCTTTGTGTATCTGCCCATTCAACAACCCTTCTATTCTCCGTACCATCCTGACTTCTAACACCAAAGTTTAGTTTCACCCATTTTTGACTTTTATAAATGGAATCAGACATTACGTATTCTTTCTTTTCTGATTTCTTTTGAATAACATGTATGTAATATTCATCTATGTTTTTGCATGCAGCTGTAGTTATAGATTTTTTTTCTGTATTGAATTCAATGTTCACATATACCACAAAAAAGTTAAAAAAATTTTTTCTGCTGTTGATGAACATATGGCTTGTTTCCATTTTGGGGGCTATTATTAATAATAATGCTGTAAATTTTCCTGTACACAACTTTTGGTGCACATGGACATGAATTTCTACTTTTAAATTTTAACTTTAAATTTTTTTAAAGATTAAATTTTTTTTGTTGGATACATATATAGGAATTCCTAGGTCATTGAGTTTGTATATGTTTAAACTGAGTCTATATTGCCAAACAATTTCCTAAAGTATTTGTATAAATTTATACTCCTATCAGCAGCATATAAGAGTTTCATTTGCTTTACATTGTTTTTATATTTGGTTTTGTCAGGTTTTTAAATTGTAACCATATTAAAGGTTATACAGTGGTATCTTACTATAGTTTTAATATGCATTTCCTTTAATGAGCCTGGGTACATTTTCTTTTTCTTTTTCTTTTCTATTTTTTTAGTGTGGTAAGAACACTCAACATGAGTCTACACTCTTAATTTTATAAATATACAATACAGTATTGTTAACTATAGGCACAAGGTTGTATAAAAGGTCTCTAGAACTTATTCATCTTTTATAAATGAAACTTTAAACCCATTGAGCAGCAACTCCCCATTTTCCCCTTCCCCCCCACCAAAAAAAAAAAGCTAGTAACCACCATTGTACTCTCTGCTTCTAGGAGTTTGGCTATTTTTAGATATGAAAGTGGAAATGTAGTATTTTTCCTGTGACTGGCTTTTTCCACTTAGCATAAAGACCTCAGTGTTTATCCATCTTGTCACATATAGCATATTTCCTTTTTAAACATACACTATTGTATGTATATGCCACATTTTCTTTATCTACTCATCTGTTGATGGACATGTAGGTTTTTTTCACATCTTGGCTATTGTGGATAATGCTGCAGTAAACATGGGAATGCAGATGTCCTTTGAGATCCTGATTTTAATTTTTTGGATAAATACACAGGAGTGGAATTGCTGAATCATATGGTAGTTCCATTTTCAGTTTTCTGAGGAAGCTCAATATTGTTTTTTGAAGTGGCTGCACCATGGTACATTCCCACCAGAAGTGTCCAAGTGTTGCAATTTCCCTACATGTAACTTTTATCTTTTACCTTTTTTTTATGATAGCCATTGTAGTAGCTCATTGTAGTTTTGATTTGCATTTACTTGATGATTAGTAATGTTGAGCACCTTTTCATATGCAAAGAAGATACAAATGAGCACATTTTCATGTTTGTTGGCCATTTCCATATTCATTTTGTGAAGTGCCCATTCAAATATCTTACCTATTTCTATATTAGGTTGTCTGTCTTTCTCTTAGTTACTGGTAGGAGTTCTTTATATAGTTTGGATGTCTGTCTTTTTCAGTTATATGTATTGTTAAAATCTCCCATTTTGTAGCTTGCCTTTTCACACTCATAATGGAATGTTTTGATGAATAGAAGTTTTTATTTTTTCTTTATTTCTTTGTTCTCTTTAATTTATATATGTATTTTTTCAATTATCGTCAACATAAAATATTTTATTAATTTCAAGTACATAACACAGTGATTAGACATTTATATAACTTATGAAGCAATCACCCTGATAAATCCAGTACCTATCTAACACCATGCATAGTTATTATAGTACTACTATCTTCCCCATGCTATACTCTGCATACCAATGACTATTTTGTAACTACCAATTTGTACCTCTTAATTTCCTGCCCCTGTCACACATCCCCCTACCTCCTAATCTGACAACCATCAAAATGCTCTCTGTATCAATAAGCTTGTTTCTGTTGTTTGTTTATCCCATCCTCTAGATTCCACATATGATATTTGTCTTTCTCTGTCTTACTCCACTCAGCAAGATTTCATTCTTTTTTTTTTAGTTGAATAATATTCCATTGTATATATGTACAGCCTCTTCTTTATTTATTCATCTATTGATGAACACCCAGGTGGCCTCCATATCTTGGCTATTATAAAGAATGCTGCAATGAACATATGTATTCACTTGTCCCTTAGCAATACTCTTTTGAGTTTCTTTGATAAATACCCAGAAGTGGAATTGCTGGGTCCTTCTTTGTCTCTTGTTATATCCTTTGTTTTAAAATCACTTTGTCATGCATAAGTATTGCTACTCCAGTTTTTTTTGTTTGTTTTGTTTCCATTTTCATGAAACATCTTTTTTCATTCCTTTCTTACAGTCTGTGTGTGTCTGTCAATGTGAAGTGAATCTCTTGTAGGCAGCATATGTAAAGGTCTTGTTTTCTTATCCATTCAGCTACCTTATCTTTTTTGATTGGAGCATTTAATCCATTTAAAGTAATTGTTGTTAGATATGCAGTTATTGCCATTTTATTACTCACATTTTTAAATCTTTTTTTTTTTCCTGAAGAAGTCCCTCTAACATTTTCTGTAATACTGGCTTGATGGTGATGAACTCCTTTAGCTTTTTCTTGTCTGAGAAGCTCTTTATCTGTCATTCAATTCTAAATAATACCTTTGTTGGGTAAAGTAATCTCGGTTGTAGATCCTTGCTTTTCATTACTTTGAATATTTCCTGCTAATCCCTTCTGGCCTGCTATGCTTTTGTTGAGAAATAAACTGACAGTCTTATGGGAGCTCCCTTGTTGGTAAATAACTACTTTTCTCTTGTCGCTTTTAAGATTCTTTGGCACTGTAATTATTATGTGTCTTGGTGTGGGCCTCTTTGGGTTCATTTTATTTGTGATTCTCTGTGCTTCTTGGGCTTGAATGTCTATTTCCTTCACCAGGTAAGGGAAGTTTTCAGTCATTATTTCTTGAAATAGGTTTTCAATTCCTTGCTCTCTTTTTCCTTCTGATATCACTATGGTGTGAATGTTGATATGCATGATGCTCTCCCAGAGGTCCCTTAAACTATCCTCATATTTTTGGATTCTTTTTTCTTGTTGTTCTTCTGATTGGGTGTTTTCTACTACCTTATCTTCTAAATTGCTGATTTGATTCTCTACCTGATTTAATCTGCTATTAATTCCTCCTAAAGCATTCTTCATTTCAGTTTTGTATTCTTTGTTTCTGACTGGTTCTTTTTTATATTTTCTACCTCCATTTTAATGTTTTTTTTTTTTTTTTAAATCTCTTTGTTAAAGTCTCATTGAGTTAATTCACTCTTCCCCTAAGTTCTTTGAGCATCTTTATAACAAACAAGTGTTTTGAACTCTGCATCTGGTAGATTGTCTTCATTTTGTTTAGTTCTTTTTCTGGAGTTTTCTTCTATTCTTTCATTTGGGTTATGTTTCTCTGTCTTCCCATTCTGGCTGCCTACTTTTGTTTGTTTCTATGTAGTAGGTAGGGCTGCCATGTCTGCCAGTCTTAGTAGAGTGGCCTTACGTAGTAGGTGTGCTGCAGGGCCCAGCGGCACAGTTTTCCCAGGTCACCTGAGCTGGGTGCTCCAGGTGTGTCCCTTGTATGTATTGTGTGTGCCCTCCTGTTGTATTTGAACCTTGGATGCTGTTTGCTTGTCAGTCGGAGGGATCAACCCTCAGGCTCATTGGTTGTGATGACTGACGTGACCAGTGGAGGAGCTGTTGTGTAGGTCTGACCTTATAGAGCAGAAATTACTTTAGCGAGGCTCTAGTGCCTGTCCTCTCTGCCCTTTGGGTGTCATCCTCAAATGTGACCCTGGTGGTACTTCAGCTCAGACTGAAGCCAGCCACCGGGCATGTAGGCCAGAGACTCCTGGGAGGGCCTTGGCTGCAAGTCAAGTTCAACTGTAGCCTGTGCCCTGCTTGGCATCACCTGGCATAAGCCACCAAGCATCTGCAGATGGTTGCCACCCACGTTGGGCTTGTTAGTACCTCGAGAGGTCAAGTCACAAACCAAGGCCAGCTGCTGCTAGTGCGGGGCTAGGGGCTGCTTAGCAAGATGTGTGAGGCACACTGAGACCAGATGTCACTTAAGTTTTGTGAACCTTTGAGAGATTTTAGGAAAGTCTGCAGCATGAGGCAAGACAGGCTGTTTATATGGAAAATCCACTGGAAGCAGCTTGGGTGAGGCTGCAAATTGGGAGGGATGAAGTCTCGGGGAATCACCAGGGCAGGGTGGCTAGTGTTAGTCAGGTTGATGGAGATCCAGATATGGCACCTGCCTGAGTTTCCAAGCCGGGAATGGAAGAATTCAACAAAGGAATAATTCTCTCTGCTAGCACTTTTGTCTGGGAGAAAGCTGCCCCTCCAGCTCTCGCCCAGAAGCCTGACAACAGAGTTTCTCCTCGTATATCCCTAGAGCCTTTCAATTTGCTGCCCCAGCACTGGAATTCAGAGCTAGTGAGCCCATCACCAAGTAAATATGCACTTTGGCCCTTTGAGAAGAACATCTGTTACTCTAGAGGCCCTTCATCTCACTGAGCCACAGTCTCCACTGGTTTTCACAGCCGGAAGTTGTGGGAACTTTACTTCCCATCACTGGAACACTGGGCTAAGAAGCCTGATGTGGAGCTGAGACCCCTCACTTCTCAGTGGAGACCTCTGCAGCCAAGACATACCTCTTGATTCTCAAACACCACATGCGGTAAGGGACCAATCCATTTTGCGTCTCCGCCACTCCTACCAGTCTCAAAATGGCCTCTTCTGTGTGTCCTAGAGGTAGGACTTCTGTTTGGCTAGACTTCAGGCAACTCCAAATAATGGCTGTTCTATAGTTTAGTTGCAACTTTGATGTGGCTGTGAGAGGAGGCAAACACAGTGCTTACCTACTCCACCATCTTTCCTGAAAATCATAGAAGTTCTTCTTTTTAATTTAATCTAAATGATCATCTTTTACTTTATGGTTAGTAAATTTTGTGTTTTTTTTTTTTTTTAATCTTTGCCTACTTTAAGCTCATATATGTATTCCACTATTTATTATATTTTAGAAGATTTGTTATTTTATTTTTCACATTTATATATACAATTCATCTGGAATTGATTATTTTGCATGGAATGAGGTCAAAATCAGGTTTTCTTTCTTTATATGTGGATATCTAATTGATTAGCAATGCTTAATAATCAGACTGTCCTTTTCACATGTCCAGTGTCTCACTTGTTATAACAAGTGTTCATGCTGCATGGGTCCCTTTCTGGAATTTTTATTTCATTCCATTGATCTAGTTGTGTTTTCTTGCACTAATACCACACTGATTTAATTATTACAGCTTTACTATATGTCCTGAAATCTTTTAGAGCCAATACTTCCTTTTTGTTTTTCTTTGAATTTCTCTAGAATATTCTTGGTACTTTATGTTGCCAAATCAATTTCAGAATGAGTTTATCAAAGCACATAGACACATGCTTCTGAGATGTTGATTAAGATTTTGTTAAATCTATAGATCAGTTTGGAAGATAATTGACATATTAACAACATTGAAAATTCTGATTCAGAAACATTGTATATATGTATCAATTTATTTGTCATATTTGACTTTTCTCAATAATGCTTAACATTTTCTGTGTAAAGATCTTACACATGTCAGATTTATTTTCTAAGTATTTGATTTTTTATATTATTATAAATAGTATAATAAAGACATTTTATTTTCCAGTTCTTTGTTCCTAGTATGTAGAAATATAATTTGTTTTTGTATATTGACCTTTTGTCCATAATTGCTATGCTCACTTATTAATAAAATAATTTATCTATATTTTGTGTTTCTATGCACACAATTATATCTTTTGAAAATAATGGTGGTTTCCCTTTCTTCTAATCTTTTTTTTTTTTTTCTCACTTTATTAGGCTGGACAGGATCTCTGGTAAAGTTTTGAAGAGTTAATATTTTCCATTCTAATTTCATTACCAATTTCAGAGAGAAAGCTTCCAACATTTCATCATTAAGCGTGATATGTGCTTTTGGAGTATTGGAGATCCTATTTATCAGATTAGGAAGTTCACTTCTATTCTTTGTTAAAAATTTATTATGAATGAGTATAGAATTTTATCATTTTTTCTAAACCTATTAAATGAAATAATATACTTTTTCTTTTTCTGTATATGGAACAAATCTCTCTGAGCTTCAAGTTAAACCACCCTTGAATTTCTGTAATTAACTCAAAAGTTTCACAATGCATTATCTTTTTCATACATTGCTGGAGTTTTTTTGATAATATTTTAATATTTTTGAATTCTGGTATGAGTAAGTTTGGTACATAATTTTCCCTTCTTGTTATGTCCCTTATCAGGTTTTGGTAACAAGGTTACAGTGGCCTCATAAAATGAGCTAGGAAGTATTCCCAATTAAAAAAAAATACATATACCTGGAAGGGTTTCTAGAAGACTGGTGTCATTTTTTTCTTAGTGACACTTGCTTTTGAGAAAATCTGCTTTTTCCATAAAGTCAAATAGACTCACATCTTATAGCATCTGGCAGGCGCGCTTCATTTCATACTTTGGGTGTGTGTTTATCCTTTATTTAAAATGGTATTATTTTATTATCTTTTGTTTTTTCATAGTTTTAATGGAGTTGTAAGGGGAGAGTGCAAGAAAAATATTTCTAGTCTTCCATCTCTCAGTGAAAATCCTTCTGCTCTATTTTGATATGGGAATACTTATTTTAAGCTAAAGTAATGATTCTTT
Source organism: Eidolon dupreanum (assembly GCA_028627145.1). NCBI lineage: Eukaryota > Metazoa > Chordata > Mammalia > Chiroptera > Pteropodidae > Eidolon > Eidolon dupreanum. Next base: position 95,059,349 of record CM053503.1, on the reverse strand, counting down.
CTCTTCAAAAATTTCAGATATTAGGATAGAAGAATGGAAGAGCTAGTTTTGGAGAAGTATGGTTCTTTAGAAAGAGTGGCACTACAGCATTTTGGAACAACACTGGATTGGGAGTTAGCAGGCCTGGGTATCGGACTACATTCCCTCTCTTATTATCTGTGTAAGGCCCTTCTTTGAGTTTTAGTTTTTTTCTTTTCATGTAAAACAAAGAGAATAACACCAGCCTTGCCAAGCTCACAGGATTAGTGGGAAGATCAAGTGGAATGAACAATATTATCTTATTTTTAAAATGCTATAGAAATATAGCATACTATTTTTATGTCTTCACAACGAGTGCCCTGGAAAGCTGTCAGGGACTATGAAACAAAAGGATGTTATAGCTACTGTTGCCTTTTTATTCCATCTTAATGAATATCCCCTAGCTAATCTGCAGTCACAGAGGAGTCATATTAATATGGAACTTATATAATTCATAAATTGCTACAGCAGCCTGGAAAGGTTTTAATGAGTTGCTTTCACTCTTAATTATTTTAAAACCTCAATAATGGTCAAATGAGCTGCATGGCAGTTTAATTAATTTGCATTAAGCCCAAAGGTTCTAAATGAGTGGTGAGTTTATGAACACAGTCTAAGGGCTCAGCAGGAGCATGCCAAGCCTGAATAGATATCTGGGCTGGTTCCCATTGGTTCCTCCCAAGTCAAGCTCTGTGTGTGTGTTGTGTTCACACAATTTCTCTATTTATTACATTAGAATTGGCCTTGAAGCCTCTGAAAATGAGCTCACTTGCTGTCACTTGCCAGAGAAAAGCTTTGGAATTATTTGTGAATTCCAATTGCCTATGCTCTCATTGTTTCAGTTTTATGATTAATAGAGAATAGGCTGAGGAGGAGAATTGCTCATTTTTACTCCCTGTCCATCATCCTGGTTTGGTAATTAGCATATTTCGAAGCAAAAATCCCACTGAGTAATAATGGCATTCCTGAATTCTTTTAGTCTGAGCTATATTCTGCACTGAATTGACCCTGATCAGTGAGATGGCTGCTCATTCCCTACCTGGGGGTCTGCCCTCTCAGGCATGGTTCTTAACCACTTCTCTGGGTTTGGAGTTATAACTCATCCCATCATGAGATGTTTATGCCCAATGATCAGGAGGGCAAAAAGAAACAAAAAGGAAGTGGATAAGTAGAATCATTCATCTGACTCATATTACCGGCCTTCCATTTTCTATCAAATACAGCCAGCAAGTCTGTGATATTTTGCAATGGAAGCAATAGCAAACTAGTCTGGCGTTAATATGTTACATTTATCCCAAGTTGTGAAGATTTAATGATATGCTGTATGTAAAGCAGATATGACAGAATCTGGCATGTGAGTGGTTTTTTATTGAACATTTCCTATTTAAGTGCAAGTCCTGTTGCTGAGATGATTTTCAACTTGGGGTGTGTCCAAGACCTCTAGAGTCAGTTGTACTGTTCCACAGAACTTTCTGTAGTGATAGAAATGTGATATGGCACTGTTAAATATGGTAGCCACTAGCCACATGTGCCTATTGAGCACTTGAAATGTGACTAGTGAGACTGAGGAACTTAATTTTTAATCAAATTTAAATTTAAATAGCCACAGGTGGCTAGTAGCTATTGTATGAAAAAGTCCAGATCTAGACCCTACTAGAAGAGATCTATTTAAACTTTAAATAGCTAAGTATGATCTTCCATCAGCAGTGAGAACCAAGTTCCTCAAGGCTCACTAGGCTAGTCTATAATGTCACCATGTCATTCTTACTTAACACTGTAGTTAGTTCTTGAGTGCTTGGCATATTACATTAACTGAATTCTTTGCTACTTTCAAACAAACATGTTTAAGTCCCTATTGCTACACATTCTAGGGTAGAAAATAGTGTTTAAGGAATGGCCTGACTAGTCCATAACGGGATTTTATTTGGATATTTGAGGGAATTTAAATTTCTGCTCAGGTTTGCATGGATCTCATTTGTGAAGAAGGAAACACTGAAAGGGGTAAGGATTTTTTCTAACAGAAACAGAGGCATGAAAGTGAGGTGAAGGAGATGGAAAGAGGCTTAGAAGTCGATGAGAATCTTGATTCTCACTATTTGCTTCTCAAGGGAGATCCTGGTGGGATAGAAACTTCTGCTTTTACCTTAGGGGAGAATTATTACCTCACAACTTTGAACATATCTTACTACTTCAGAAAATACAAGCCTAGCTGGAAGATAAGCAGCTTGACGGTAGGGGAGTGGCTCTTTATTACTTAAATCAATTCTTATTTGAATTGCTACTGGGTATCAAGCCTCTAGGCAGGGAATATAAAGAATAAGTAAAAATAGATGGAGCTTGTAGTCTAGTGGTACAGACAAACATGATTACATAATGACACAAAATAGCTGTGACAATAGTAAAGAAATTTACTGGGTGCTATGATAGTGTTGACAGGTGACAGCTTCTCTGGTGAATAAATATTTGGGCTGAGCTCTATAGGATGGGTGCTATGTCCCAGAAACTATCTCTTGGGATTAAAGAGGAAAGAATAGAAGATGATTAACTGGTCATTTAATATCTTAGTATTTGAGGCACTGTATTAACTACAAGTAGGAGATGCAAATGTGACTGAGATGATTTCTTCCTTTAAAGACTTGGGTTGGGGCTAACTGTAGGGGTAAGTGTGCTCAAAATGATGCCAGGGCAGATGCTAGAATGAAGTCAACACAAAATTGGGGGTAAAGAGATGGAGTTCAGAAAAAATAAAGATCTCTTCTGATGGTAAGGGAGGGAAGGTCTCACTGAGAGAAACTTTAGAGTGCACTTTGGAAATGGGTATGAGGTGGTAGAACTGCCTGCTTCAACTTGGACATGTGGGCTTGGACAGTGAGCACCAAAGCAGAGACCATCCTACTCAAGGGAGGAGACTCCTGTCCACATTACCTGGTGCCCTGTAGATCTAATATTGTATAGTCTCATGGTGGTGATGGGAGGGGAAGTATGAGTAGGGAGCCCACTAGTGGCTGAAAATTAATATTTCCTGAGCTAGCTGGTAGGGCTTAGAACCAATATGATTTGGCTTAGAGAAAGAATGAAGTGATCTTTGATGTATCTTAGTGTTCTAGTGTGAAGTCTATAATTGTTGTACATGGTTTCTATCCTCAAGGAGCTTACTGTCAGGAGGGTGGATAAATAAAAGTGTGTTAATATTTGCCATGGTGCAATTAGTGTCATGGGTGAACCATCTTATTGGGCATTTAGAAGAATGCCACTTAGAGTTGGTAGAACCAGGCAGGTCTTAAGTATAAAGTGGTACTTGCAATTGAAAACAAGTGTGATTTCACAGAGGTGAGGGAAGGGCATTCCATGAAGGGAAAGAATTTGGAAAAAGACTTGTGAAATGTAGGTCTTGTTCTAGGGGCAGAGATTAATCTAGGCAGACTCACAGGAAAATCTTGTCTTCCTCCGGCTCAGGGTCGGGTCATCCCTACAGAACAAGTCCCATTGAGAATCATTATATTTTTTTTGTATTCCCTCCAAGTCAGGGATATTTTACCAACCTATACTGCATATAACTTGTATTGCAAACATCAATACAAATATTCATAATTTGAAATAGAGTGTGACATTGAATATGCTTTTTATAAATTACGAAGGACTCTTAAGTATCATCTCTTTAGACTCTAATTCATTGCCAATCCTCCACTACATCTGAAAATCACTGGACTTGATTAAAGCTTAACCTGGGGGTTCGTATAGTACTAAGCAAACTAAGCGGTTACTACTGAGAAGAAATTGATTAGATCTAAGGGGTATGATTGGAGTTGGATGGACTTAATAAAGGAAGATTTTTGGGAGAGGCACTGTAAACAAGGCATTGAAGAATATAAAGAAAATTCTTTGTTTGATGTAGTCCATACATTAGTTTTTGCTTTTACTTCTCTTGCCTTTGGGGTCAAATTCATAAAATCCTCTTTAAGTCCAAGGTCCTTGAATTTAGTTCCTATGTTTTCTTCCTGTTTCAGGCCTTATTTTCAGGTCCTTAATCCATTTTGAGTTAATTTTGGTGTGTGGTGATAGACAACAGTCCAGTTTCATTCTTTTGCAGGTGGCTTTCCAGTTTTCCCAGCACTATTTATTGAAGAAGCTTTCCTTTCTCCACTGTATGTTTTTGGCATTTTTGTCAAAATTATTTGCCCATATAAACATGGCTTTATTTCTGTACTCTCAATTCTGTTCCACTGGTCTGTGTATCTGTTTTGCTGCCAATACCATGCCATTTTGATTATCGTTGCTTTGTAGTATAATTTGAAGTTGGGCAGAGTGATGCCTCCAGCCTAGTTCTTTTTCCTCAGGGTGCCTTTGGCAATTTGGGGTCTTTTGTGCTTCTATACAAAAAGTTTCTGCACAGCAAAAGAAACTGTCAACAAGGTAAAGAGACAAGCATCTGAATGGGAAAAGATATTTGCAAGCAATGCCTCTGATAAGGGTCTAATATCCAAAATATACAAAGAACTCATATGACTCAAGAACAACAAAAGAACAAACAATCCAATCAAAAAATGGACAGAAGACTTGAACAGACACTTCTCCCAAGAAGACATACAAATGGACAACAAACATATGAAAAAATGCTCAACATCGCTAGCTGTTAGGGAAATGCAAATCGAAACCACAATGAGATACCATCTCACACCTATTAGAATAGCTGTTATCAATAGGACAAGTAATAACAAATGCTGGAGAGTATGCAGAGTAAAAGAAACCCTCATACACTGCTGGTGGGACTACAAATTGGTACAGTCGCTATGGAAAACAGTGTGGGGGTTTCTCAAAAAACTAAGAAGTGATCTATTATATGATCCAGCAATCCTTCTACTGGGTATTTATCCCAAAGACTTGAAAACCCATATCCAAAAAGATATTTGCACACTGATGTTCATGGTAGCATTATTCACAGTGGCCAGGACATGGAAGCAACTGAAGTGTCCCATGATAGATGATTGGACAAAGTGGCTGTAGTATATATATGCAATGGAATATTACTCAGCCATAAGAAGAGATGAAATATTGCCATTTACGACAACATGGATGGACCTCGAGATAATCATACTAAGTGAAGTAAACCAGACAGAAAAAGCTGAAAATCACATGATATCACTCATATGTGGGATATAAACCTAAAGCAACACATGAACAGGACAAACAAACAGAGACTCATGGATATGAACAATAGACTAGTGGTTACCAGGGGGTAGGGGAGAGGTAGATGGGGCATAAGGGGTCAAATTTGTGGTGACAGAAAGAAATCTAACTATGGGAGGGGAACACACAATGCAATATATATATATGCCTTGCTGTTAAATTGTACACCTGAAACTTATTGGATTTCATTAATCAATGTCACCATAAAAAATTTTTTTTAATTAAAAAAAAGAAAATTCTTTGGAGGAATAGTAGGACAGAGGGAATGAATGTCTACTTAGTGCTGTGTTGCTGAATAAATAAGCAGCTAATGAATAAATGAATTAATAAATGAATGCAAAGTGATATGAAGTAATTCAAGCGAAAGATCCTATGGATAGAATGAGTCACTGAGGGACAGGTGCCCAAAGATGAGTGACTCACAAAAAAGCATGGCTCATATTTGAAATTCTGTAGGTTGATAGTAGATAAAGAAAAAATGTTATTATTCCTGCTGTCACATGAGAAGAAAAGGTTTCCTTGGGGCTAATTGAAATTGAGTCCAGCCACAGCCTGGTTCTCCGGAGTCAGCAGGAGTAGTTGTTTGACTGAGGTGTACCCTGGGAATCTTATCTATTCTCAGTTGAAAACCAGATCTGTCTTCCTTTCATGTGAAATAACCCTGGAAAATCTCCTGGGCCTTCAGCAGAGTAAAATTCAAGCAGAAAATAGAGGCAATGGTCAGGGTGTGTTATCAACTGTTCAATCCAGGGTGTGGAATTGGATTTAATTCAGCAGAAAATGATTTTCAGGGTGAGGAGCCCACCTACTTGGACTCCTAGGATTGAAGGAGAATCAGTGACCTTGGCGACTTGGCTGCCCCAGCGACGGGCAAGCTGGGTTCATCTCTCCAAAGGCATCCAGCAGTGGGTATGGGGAGGAGGAAGAGGGAGCAGAAGCAAGTTCATTAGTGTTTGGAGGGAGGAGAAGCTTGTTTTATCTGGGATGCATGGCCTCCTGCCTAGATGCCGACCATGCAGAGGTTAGCTTGGAGGCTGGCTTTCATTTTGTGGATGTAGCCACCACTTTGTTGGTGGCTCTTACACAGAGTTGGGCTGCCATTTTTAAAGAGAAAGCAAAACACAGAATTTTCCAGTAGGTCAGAAACCTGATCAGCTCCCCTTTCCCTACTCAGGTTCTAAATGATTTAAGAACTAAGAACAAACGGGAAGCAAGTAGAAGCCAAATGTCACCAATACTACCAGTAAAGCCAGGATGGAGGGCATGGCTTTATGTCTGTTAGTGCCCCCAGAATTAGGCACACTCCTCTGTCACCACCCACCAACATTTAGAAAGGCACTCATTTGGAGTAGTGCAAGACATCACCTGCTCCTCAAGGGCAGCTCATTCCCTAGAGGAGAGAAGGGGTTGTTGAAGTAGGCACATGGTAACCAGCAGAGTAGGGAAACACTCTCCTCGAGTACCTGGCTGCACCAAGTGGCTTTCCTGATTCATTCAGGAGCTAACTCAGGACTCAGCAGGCAGAAGCTCTCTCCACTCCTCCCCTCCCCTATGCCTTGTTGCTCTACTATGATCTTTGAAGTCGACTGGCTTCTCTGGACTCTGTGGTAAGGAAGGAAGCTATGGTTCTAGTTTCCTTGAAAAGGCATCCAAAAGTCTTTCTGAGGTTGAGTCTATTCAATTTAGTGGACTGCTCTTGGTTCTACTGGAAGAATTTTGGATTCTGGATACTGTGGGCTGGCAATACCCTGTACTCAGGATTAGCTATGTTATTCACAGGGTCCAGAGAAAAAGAAAAATGTAGGTTTAAAAATTATTAAGAATTGTAAGACAGTGACAACAGAGCATTGATTCACATTTGGGACCCTATCAGTGCAGGGCTGTGCGCAGCTGCACAGCTCTCATACCCATGAAGCAGCCCCCTGTGCTGTGGATATTATCTATGGTTTCTGGTCAGTTTTCTTCTCTGCCTGTTCTCCAGTTGGGAATCAATCTCTCTCTGTCTCTCTCTCTGTCTCTCTCTCTGTCTCTCTCTCTCTGTCTCTCTCTCTGTCTCTCTCTCTGTCTCTCTCTCTGTCTCTCTGTCTCTACTCTCTGTCT
>CM053503.1:94878618-95051547 GCA_028627145.1 Eidolon dupreanum | reverse complement strand
TGGAATTAAGTCACTGTGGGAAGCAATGACTTTAGCAGCTCAGGCCACTCTGTTTGGACATCTTAACTCTGGGAAGCTGGCCTTTGCTCAGGCACCATTCATGTTTTAGGAAAGAAAAATTATCATAGCTAATATTTATTAAGAACTTATTATGCACCAGGCATCATTCTAAGCATAGTCCTTATATTAACTCATATAATCTTCATAGAACTTGAGGTGGGTATTGTTATTGTTCCCATTTCACAGATAAGAAAATAGAGGTGTGGAGAGGCTTAATAATTTGTTAACTTCACTCTGTGACAACACGTGTGATAGTTAAAAGATATAACAACTAGAATGTACCAGGCACTTGCCAACCAAAGGCAAAGCTGTGACTACTCAAACAGATGCTATCTGTATACAAAGCTGACCTGGCTATACGGCTACCACAGGCTGAGCATTACCCCAAGTAGGGATTCAAATCCAGGCACTCTGGTTGCAGGCTCCAAATTCCTACCATTCCTCTGTATTGTCTGTTTGCTTTCATGGTGACTGGCACAGAGTAGACGCTCAGTAAACAGTGTGCTAAATTGAAGTGCTCTGCTGTATAACTGCTCACTTATGTGGGGGTGAGTTCCTATATTTTCATCTTCTGCTTCTCCTCTTGGCATCTAGGACAATACTCAGAGCATGATGTGCTCTTGTGGCATTGTTCACAAGTGGTCTTCTAGTCTCTGTTCCAAGATCCCCCTTCTCGCTCCCTCTCCTTCCAAGATCCAGTGCTCACTCATGTCCTTCCTGGAACCCTTGAACAACCAACCCATTACTCCGCATGTCAATACATCCAACAGTTCTTTTGCTCTCTCTCAATTTGTTCTATGCAATGTGATGTCCTCCCTGAAGGCACTGAGAATTTGTGATTCTCAAGAGGTGGCCTAGGCTGGTCCTGGAGAAGTGGGGTGGGGGTATAGCCCCATATAAGTGTTGCATGACCAACCCTAGTAGGCTTCTTAAGTTCCCAACCATCTTTTGGGAAGAGAAATAGAATTTCAAGAGTAGAATTTCTCCACAGATTAAAAACTAAACAGAGTTTCTGATTCAGTAGGTCTGGCATGGTGCCTAAGAATTTGCATTTCTTTCAGATTACAAGGAGCTGCTGCTGGTCTGGGTACCATACCTTGGGAGCACTGCACTACATTATTCCTCTGTCTCTAGAGCCTGCTTTCCTCTACTTGAGGGGGAAACTCTTACAGATGCATTTCACCTGGGAGACTGGAAATACTCCTGGCCCGAGTCCCAGCACCTGTTTTAATCCTTTCTCAGCAGGCTTGGTTGTATCCTCATTCTGTGTGCTCATGTGAAGAATTAATCCTGACCGAGGGCTCAACACCTGGATATGTTGACATGAAACCAAGGGCTGCTCAAAGTATGGTGTGGTGGTGTCCCCTCACTAGGGAACTGTTATCCACCAAATCCACATTGTCCCATTGGGATCCTGATATTTGAAAGGCACAAAACGGCCCCTAGTTAAAATTTTATCACTAACCCCATCCCCAATCTACCAAGCTTTCTTCCTCAGTCAGTTAATGTTACCTCCTCTCTGAAGTCTTTTCCATCCTCTCCAGGTAAATTACATCTTTCACCGTTGAGATTGTGTGCATATCTTTGTGGCAAGTAGAGGGTGTATCTCTCTGCATTGTTTATCCTTGAGAAAGTGCAGGACACATTGTTGGCACTTTCTGAATGTTTGATAAATGAAAACAAAAGCAATGATTAGGAACAACATAGCACAACAGAGGTAGTATGGTCTGCTTTCAGAGTCATCAGGCCTGAATGCAGGTGCCAGTTTTGCCATTTGTAACCTATAGGAATTACTTAACCTAGCTCATTCTCAGTTTTCTAATCTGCAAATTGGGTACAATAGTATCTTCTTCATAGGCCTGTTGTGGTATTAAGTAAGGTAGTACATATAAAGCTCCTATGACCACATCTGGCACATGATAGGTGATCAGGTAATGGTATTTATTAGTGGAAGAACCATGTGCTGAACAGATAAGGAGTGAGCAGGCAGAGGTTAAGCACAGACAGAGGAGTCTTGGGAAGCTTATCTTTCAGGATTTTACCCAATATCATCTCTCGGCCTGAGAAATTGAAGTGGGATAAAGCAAGAGACTCTGGAGGGTAAATATGTCCTGTCTGAAGGGACAGAGCCAAGGGGAGTAGAGAGGACAGTCTCAGCAGCCACTTCTCTGCTTCTCTGATCTTTGTTTCCATTTGTGTTTGTTTTTTTGTGGTGTTAATTCACCATCTGCCCTCTTTCACCCTTCTGTCTATCCATCCGCAATCTGACTCCAGCAAAGTGTAGAGGCAATGACAGTAAAACCTGAATAGGCCTGTGCTGAGAACCATGACATTTGGAAGCTGTGTTTAACAGGTGTTAGGAAGTGACATTGTTTATTATATTCCCATGATATGTCAGGGCTATTAAAAAACACTTGTGTTCAGTCTTCCTCTAAGCTTTGGTTGGCTTTTGTATTAGCTAATCTTCCTTTGGTGCTGTGGAAAGATACACCACATGAAGTAGCGGACATTATGAATTCCAATTCATAGTATCACATCCAGTTCCCTTCCCCATCCAGGCATCTGAAAGACAGGTCCCTTGCAATTGGGCAGGGTCCGGTGCCTAGTTCTGGGTTGTTTGTGAGCAGAGGCAATGGAAAGCCCACGCATCTCTCTCAGTCTGTTTTTCCTAGGGCCTATGATATTGCAGGAGGCTTTGTTTTAGGGGCTTAACTATAAAGATTAAGGCAACCGAGACCTCTGAGCGGCAACGTGAGGGAAGCTGCCTTAAAGAAGAATTTGCATCACCCCAAATTTTTTGTTGCATTAAGCCACTGCAGTTTGGGAGCTGTTTGTGACTGTAAGAACCTTGCTCATCTAGATACAAAAATCAGTGAATACAAAAAATACTGCAAATCTTTTCATACCTTTTCATCATTATTTGTTTATACATGGCACTCCATTTGTGCCTTTAGTATAGTAGCCCAGGTACCTCAGTTTATAATTTTTCTCTATAATTATGTTTCTGGCCTAGAGCCTCCACTTGGCCCATTTTGGAGGAATCGAATTGTCAAAACTCTTCAAAATGAGATCTACTGCCATCCTGGTCAGACCAAAACTATCCCCACCCTGTTGAAAACATTCATACTGAACTCAAGGTGGGGAAAAAGGACCAAAAGCTCTGTAAACAGAATAGGATCTCCAGATGGATCCCTTATTGATAACTCTAGAGATACATATGAGCCAATAATTAACTACTTTGAAAAGAAATCATTGTCCATTTTTATTGTTCCTAGTTTGTGTGGTCCCAAGTAGGTGGCAGCATAGTGCAAGCTCAGTTGGGATCAGTACTGCATTTGAATCTAATTATATGCCCTGGGTCACTGTCGCACAACTCCAGTAGACACTGTTTCCGCTTTGTTTTATGGAAATGGGGCCTTATGTGCTCAAGGAATGCAGTGCAGATTGTACAGTGTGTCAGGTACCAATTGTGTCCTATCTGTACCTATTTCCTCGTTGTGAAACGAGGCTATTGCATGCTTCCCAGGCCTTTGGAAAAGATACAATGTTTTGTACTTTTCTGTATAGTTTTTCTTTTTCATTGTGGGTAAATATAATTTCTAAAAACCCCCCACAAATGATATAGACTTCTATAGAAGCCAGGATCAGACACATGGCTGAAATCAAAATTCTGACTTATGAAAAGAAACACCGTGTAAAACTCTCAGGGGTTGGCAAACTACCTCTCTGGGAGCAGATCTGGCCTCCTGCTTGTTTTTGTAAATAAAGTTTCTTTAAAGCACAGTCAGGCTCATTCATCTTACATAATGCTTATGGCTGTTTTCACAGTACAATAGCAGAGTTGAGTAGTTATGACAGGAACATATGGCAGGCAAAGCCTAACATTTATATGATTTGGTCCTTTACAACAAAATCTAGAATAGTGGTTCTCAAACTTGAGCATGCATTTTAGAATCACCTGGTGGACTTATTAAAATAGAGACTTCTGGGCCTTACCTCAGAGTTTCTAAATTACTAGGTCTGGGATGGGGTCCATGGATCTGTATTTCTATGAAGTTTCACCCAGTTGGAGCTGATGTTACTGGTCTAGGGACCACATCTTGAGAACCACAGGACTAGGGATTATGAGAGGCAAGGTGTACTGATGACACAAATTCTAATAGGCAGAATGGGTGCCAGCTGTGCTTGGGGTTGTTCTCTAACTTCCAGAACCTGGTGGAGGGAAAAGGGGCGTCAGGTGACTCTTTTTCTACGACACTTTGGCTTGGTTAAACAGTAGAAGGCATGGCTATCCCAGGGCTACACAGAGTGTCCTACTTCTATAGGAACTGAGTTAACGCTGTGCGCATATATGGGGAACTCCGTGAATGAGGTTGACTACAAAACAAGCTCTCTACTTGTGGGTGTGTGGGAATCCTGTAAATCCATAGTGCCTGAGGTAAAATGCTCCATAACTACAGTCAGCAGGTACCAACTTGTAGCTAGGTAATTACTGAATTCCAGATGTATACATCATAATTCACATGTCATCATTTCTTTCTGATGAATGTCAGCTATTGAGCTCTGGGAATTAGTCTTTCAGAGATGAAGCCAAACAATGATGATCAGGCTTTATTTATTTTTTTTACTTACCCATCCTTGCCCCTATATCTCCTTTGAGACATCAATTAATTGGTGTATGGATTGTTACAGAAGAAGCCACATGGCATAAAAGGAAAAGGTGGTAGGTGGAAGAGTCAGACCAGGAGTAGAGAATAGAATGGAGGTTGCCCACAAGAGTTCTTGTTTGAAAATTCGGACGTAAAGGAAGAAAGCTGTAGTCCTCTAACCTGTGAGGCTTCACAATGTGTATTTCATGAGGGAGATCCTGCTTTTGTTGCTTGTTCTTGAAAGTTCTCTTCACACAGTCTAAGAGGATGGCATGAGAGGTGAGTTTTCAGGTCCCTTCTGTCCCATACTTGCATTCTTTGGGAGGAAGCTCCTTTAGAGACAGCTGAGAAAGGGTGGGATTCACGAGGACTGCCTTTCCTCCACCCGCTGCAAACGTTGCCCTTCTCTTCCTCCCTCCAGTGAGGGACCCTCAAGACATAGAGAAAACACAGCTGTTGTGATGTCGCCATGGGGGAATCACCAGTGTAGCACACTCCTGACTGACACTGGCCTGATCACACTGGTTACCTGTGAAACATGATAGTGGTTAGGAGCCTGCTACCCAATTGTCCAAGGACTCTAATGAATAAAAAATGAGGTTTTGAAAGGAAAGCTTCTGAGCTCTTTATTTTAAAGTCTAGCCAAGGTCACTTCTTGCTTTGGGGCTTGTTTCTTTCCATGTGTTCTGGGAGGATCTAGGAGAAGGGGAGACAGCAGACTAACTAGCGAGGGCAACTTCGATGCCTGGATGTTACAGGGCCCCTGCGTCCTGCCTTGTCTCCCGGGAGGACTCCTCATGCTGTAGATTCAGTTTCAGGAGCATCTTCCCCTTCTTCTCTGAGAAAGCTTTCCTGATCTCCCCATTAGGGCTGGTCTCTTTCCTCTTTGAGCTTTCAGAGCACATTTCAATTACAGCATTTTTAACATTGTTTGAATTAGCTGTTCACATGTCTGTTTTTGCCTGTGAACCATACGCCTTTTTGTTTTACTTATTTAAGAACACTAAATACGTCTTAACTCTTCTGAGTGCTTAAGGGATATTAACTTCTTTCATCTTTGTTTCTTGTTATTGTTCTTTTCCAGCTTTGAGATATAATCAACATATAACATTCTGTAAGTTTAAGTGTACAATATGATGATTTGATACACCATATATTGCAAAATAATTACCAAAATAAGGTTACTTAAAACATTCATAACCTCACATAATTACCTTTTTTTTGTGCTGAGAATTTTTAAGATTTTTCTTTTAGTAACCTTTATGTATACCAAACAGTATTAACTGTAGTCACCATGCAGCATGTTTGGATCCCCAAATTTACTCAATTGCTAACCTAAAGTTTGTGCCCTTTGACAAACATCTTCCCATTTTTCCCACCCCCCAGCCCTTATCAACCACCAATCTATATTTCTATGAGTTCAGCTTTCTTAGAGTCCTCATAAATGAGATCATTCAGAATTCGTATTTTTCTGTCACTTATTTCACCTGGCATAATGCCCTCAAGGTGCATCCATGTTGCTGCAAAAAGTAAATTTTCCTTCTTTCTCATAGTCAAATATTCCATTGTGTATATGTGTGTGTGTCTGTGTGTGTGTGCGTGTCTGTGTGTGTGTGTGTGTGTGTGTGTGTGTGTGTGTACTACATCTTTCTTACCTATTTATCTGTTGTCAGTCACTTTATTTCTAAATAAAGTTTCAGTTATTGTGAAAAATGCTGCAGCGAATATGGGGTACAGATATCTCTTTGAGACAGTGGTTTCAATTCCTTCGAATATATAACCAGAAGTAGAATTGATTCAGCAATTCTACTGAATTATATGGTAGTTCTATTTTTAATTTTTTTAGTAACTGTTTTTGGCTTTATAATATAGTTTGAAATCAAAGAGTGTGATGCCTCTAGCTTTATTCTCCTTTTTCAAGATTGCTTTGGCTGTTCGAAGTCTTTTGTGGTTCCATATAAATTTTATGATTGTTTGTTACATTTCTGTGAAAAATGCTGTTGGAATTTTGATATGGATTGTATGGAATCTGTAGATTTTTTTGGGTAGTATGCACATTTAACAATATTAGTTCTTCTAATCCATGAACATGGAATATCTTTTCATTTATTTGTATCTTCTTTAATTTCTTTCATCAATGTCTTATAACCTCCTTGGTTAAATTTGTTCCTAGATATTTTATTATTTTTGATGCAGTTGTAAGTGGGATTTGTTTTTCTTAATTTCTTTTTTCTGATAGTTTTTTGTTAGTGTATAGAAACACAGATTTTTACATATTGATTTTATATCCTACAACTTTACTGAATTCCTTTATTAGTCCTAATAATTTTTTGGTGAAGTCTTTAGGGTTTTCTATATATAAAATTATATTATCCACAAATGGTGACAGTTTTACGTCTTCCTTTACAATTTGGATGACTTTATTTTTTTTTCTTGCCTAATTTCTCTGGCTAAGACTTCCAATACTATGTCAAATAAAAGTGATGAGAGTAGTAATATTTGTCATTTTTCTGATCTTAGAAAAAAAACTTTTAGCTTTTCAATATTGAGTATAACTATGGGTTTGTCATATGTGGGCTTGATTATAGTAAAATTTTATTCATTGCATTCTTCATATCCAGATTTGTTTAGTTCTGTTTTATGATTTCTATTTCTTTGTTAAACTTCTCATTTTGTTCATATATTGTTTTATTGATTTTGTTAAATTATCTTTCTGTTTTTGTTTGTTTTTATAGCTCATTTAGCTTCCTTAAAACAACTATTTTGAATTCTTTATCAGGCAAATTACAGATCTCTATTTCTTTGGAGTCAGTACTGAAAAATTATTGTTTCTTTTGTGGTGTAATTTTGTCCTCGATTTTCATATTCCTTGAAGTTTTGCATTGCTTTCTTTGCATATGAAGAAGGAGTCACTTCTTCCAGTTTTACTGACTGGCTTAAGGAGAGATACATCTTCCTTCAGCTCTGTTATGGATTCCCAGGCTTTGTATGGATATGCTTTCTCTACATTCCTTGGTCCCTCTTGAGGAGTTATTCTTAAGGTTGTATGCCTGCAAAGCCAGATCAGGTATTGATAGCCTCCCTTTGTTTGTTTTCCCTAGGCAGATGCTAAAATATCAGGTTCATGTGCTTCCTCTCAGTCCTACAGAGTCAAGATTATTCTTGCTACCATCCAGGGCATGTACAGGGAGCAAGCCATGTGGTGGGGGGTTTGTGGGTGAGGTGTGCAGAGTGTTGAGTGGGGTACCCATGGGCCAGTTGGGTGCATTTACAGGTGAGGTGTCCCTAGTGGCTCATGGGCAGCCCTTTCAATGGAATCTCTGATTATGTTAGTAGGATCTGTGTCTGTTTGGTAGTTTTTTTTTTCTAAGTCCTGGCTGCTGTTCTCCCAAATGCTGACCAAGTCCCAGTCATACAGTTTAGCATTCAATATTTTGAGTGGGATGAGGGACAAATGCACCTTTTTGACAGCGACCCACACAGCTGAAAAGCCGGGTGCTCAGTGACATGCTCTCACTTTTCCCCATGGTAGGAATCACAGGCTGAGAAGGTCACTGTTGCCACTGAGCTATGCCACCTTGGGCCAGGGGTAACACAGGTAAAGTGAAATTATTTCACTTATCCTCTTCAATGTGTCCAATTTGGATTTTTTTTTTTTCTCCAACAGTGTGCTGGACCTTCTCTGCTGGAATTCCAGACTTCCATAAAGACCCTCTTATCCATGGATAATTGCCAAAATCAGTGTTCTTTGTGGAGAAGGCTGTAGAAAACTTTATTTCGCCATGTTGATGCTGTTACTCTCCTCATTTAATTTTCATAATGACACGAGGTAAGTATTAGTATTATGCCCATTTTGCAGATGAGAAAATTGAGTCACAGAAAGGTTTTGTAATGGCCCATGACCACAGATCTCATAAGTGGCAGAGCTAGTTCACAAAGGCAGTCCCAGATTCTTACTCACCATGCCACACTGTTACCCATTAAGGGTACCCTTTATGTTTTACTCATCTTTTAGTTCCAGTCTCTAACACCAGGCCTGGCACAAGGCAAAACTTCAACAAACATCTCTGAAAGAAAGTATATAGTGTTAGGAAAACAGAGGAATTAATAACTTTTTGGTGTCAGGACATATATATTCCATTTAATGAAATATACATGACACTCATTTTTTGTTATTTTTCTCTGAACTTATTGACATAACAAAAAGATGGATGTATGCATGTATGTATAAAAAATCTTTTGTAGCTTACTATTACATATTTTCCCCAATGTGCTCATGTATAGTTTCACTCAAAAAAAGGGAGTAGAAACTGTTCTGCACATTCTTAAGCAATGAGAATTGGTGACCTATAATGCAAACCCTCTATACCAATGAGCCCTCCACACTCACTCTCTTCAGTTGAGTTTACTCTACAAAAAGGGTTGTAGCCTCTCTTTCTGACATTTATTTTGTGTTCTAGGAAAGCATTTTAATCCATAGTTGGGACATAGTTTACTGTGTCCCAAAGAAACACAGGCAAAGGATCAAATTGGACCTTAAAAGACATGCAGCACTGTTCTCTAGACCTAGCAATGTCAATCACTACGACAGCCCTGAAGCATAATATTCTATAAGTAGCTCTTGATCAAGGAGAAATCAGAGGGCCTCTTCAACCACCTCTGAAAACAGAGAAAAGAACCATAAACAACAATATCTATAGCCAGACCTGGTTGGTTTGACAGATTCAAACACTACAGCAACCTACACAGCATAACAAGGGCAGGGAGGGAGGCATTGTTGACCAGTAAGCCGTGTTTGGATTTCCCAGCACTCCAAGGACTCCACAAGCCTGGCATCCACCTTCCCAGCTTGTCTTCACTGTGTATAAACCTGACCTTTATTGGAAGTATGTGCCACTGAGCCCATACTGAGAAAAGAACTCCTGAGGAAAAAAAACATGTGCTAGAGTATAAAGTCACTGGGGACAGCATTACTCTTGCTGGGGACCATATTTAGTGCATTGGCATAGTCTAAGTTGAGCCCCATGATTTTCTATCAAAATGACAGCCAACTCTTTTTCTTCCCATGTGGCTGCATTTGCCATGTTGGGGCTGTGTAGTTCCCAGATAAATACATAACTTTCTGAATTTCATTTTATTTTATTAGTGTGAATTTAATAATATATAAAATCTTATAAATCTGTTTATTAGTTGTATTATAGTTGAATTAGTCAAGTAAACCCATAACTTTTATACAGTCGATTCTTGAACAAGAAGGGCACTGACCCCTTATGCAATTGAAAATTCATGTATAACTTTGACTCCCCCAAAACTTGGTTCCAGGGTGCCCTGTAGATCCCAAAGTCCATGGATGTTCAAGTCCTTTATATAAAGTGACATAGATCAATGCATACAGTTGGCTTTCTGCATCTGTGGACTCTCAATCGCAGACCATAAACAGTACAAGTACTTACTGAAAAAAAAATTGGTGTAATAAGTGGACCTTAGCCATTCAAACCTGCAATGTTCAAGGGTCTACTGTAATAAGTTGGGATTTCAGAAACACATTTTCACTGGGACTATCATATAATGTCTCCTTATTGCACAGATTTAGACCTCCAGATTTTATCATGTGTTCACGGCATTAAATGCTATGTGGTACAGCATTAATGGCACAACGTTAAATGCTATGTGCCCTGTATTGTGCCAAGCTTTTTACATATTTCATCTCAATCAATTGTTAAGATTCAGACTTAGGAACTGCAAGGTTGAAACTGCAACCAGGAAATAAAATTTAGGTGTTAGCCAAACAATTCATGAACTCCTCTGGGTAGGTTTAGAATTGGTAAGCAAAAACTGAGTCCTTACTTAGTGCCAAACACTCTTACTGAGTACCTGCAATAGTATTAATTGAGAAAATGAGAAAAAAATTTCCTTCCTCCAGTACTGACTGGGCAGTTGGTTATTCAATAATAACCATCTTTAATCACTTAGGACTTACATTCAGCTCAAATATCAGATATTTAAAAATAGTGGCTTATTCTAATGAAGGGTTTTATTTTTCTCACATAATGTGAAGTCGTATATAATAATAGCAGGACTGGAAGGGCAGCTCCATAACATCATCAGATACCCATGCTCCCACTGCCTTTCTGCTCCATCGTCCTTAGTGCATTCTTGTCTCATGGCCACAAAATGGCTGCCATCATCCAGCCATCCCACTTGCAATTCTGTCAGAAGACAATGGGCAAGGGGTGAAAAGAACATGTCAACTGAGTCAACTTCCTTTTAATGGTGCTTTCCAGCATTCTCACCTATTAACTTCTTTTTTTTCTCATTGGCCAGATTTGCGTCACATATTCACCCCTCAAAGCAAAGGTGACTGACAAAATTAGTTGTGTTTTTGGGAGAGGGATATTTACCATCATGACTAGAGGGACATGTGAGCTTGCAGTGATCTTTCAACTTGGTATATTGTTTCTAGGTTATATGGTCACGTTGGCAACTCTTGGAATGGGAGAAGACCTGGAGCAGGCATAGGAAGGGTTGTAGCTGCCTACACAATGTGGATCAATGAACACTTAAAAGGCTCAGAGGCCAAGTCATACAACAAGACAGTGGCAAAAGCTGGAAACTGTCTTTGGGCCCCTTGTGACTGTTCTACTCTTACCATATATCATCTGGGAGCTCAAACTCCTATAAACAGCCAGCTCACTGAGCATCTAAGTGGATGGCTCCAGGACCACTAAAGTTTCTTTCTAGAACCATATGATCTCCAAGTGGCCAGTAGGGCATTTATGCCCCTAAGGTATGATGCAAGAATAAAAAATATCCATGAGTGCTTTTTACTTCCCACCCTCTGGATAAATTCAAAATAGATCATTCTAGAGACCACTGAGCCATTAGATATCTTTACTATAATCATAGATTGGGATTGGAATATAGGTGGAAGGAAAGTCCGTTAAAGTGTAAAGATATAATTTTAGGGCAGAAAAAGAAAATGATCTACATGTATAGTGATAGAACTTACCTTTTGAGGTGGTGCAGACATCATAATAATCAGATTTTAGACAGAATATAATAAAATCATGAATGACAGTCATAGAAATAAAATCTTATTCCACTTTGAGGTCAACTCCATCCAGGAGCTCTACACTCATTAACACATTTAATCCATGTAACAAACCTCACCCTTTTACAACTCAGAACACTCAGGTTTAATGGGTGAGCCGCTTGCCCTAGGATGTACAGGGTGACTGACCAGAGTTTGAGTTTGCTCCTAATTCTAATCCTCTTAACAGGCCGCTAACCTCTTCAGTGCAAATAGGAAGAAGTTGGGGTGGGGGAGACTTCAAATGATCTGGTGAAATAAACTCATCTTCAATGGGACTCGTATCGAAAATCTGCCTATCTGCCATGTTTGCAGTTTTCCAGAAGGTGGCACCAGATAGCCTAGAATCAGTTCCAGAAAGTACTATACTGGATTAAAGTGAGCCCAGTGAAAGCATGTCAGAGGGAAGGAATCTCAGTAGAGATGGGGCACACCAGCGTTTAAGCATTCTTCATTACTTCAGGGACCTCTTGGAGTGGTTTTGAGGTGGCTGAGACATGCAGCTCTCCGAGAAGCAAGTTGCCTCATGACATGAGAGGGAAGGGAACAGACTTTTTACAGGTGAGGCTGGCTTCTGAAAAGGGAAAGGCTGGCTGCTGAGAAGTTGGAAAGAAACAACAGAACAATTGACTTCATTCTATCCGAATGTGGACCCCTTCATGAAATCTCTCCAGTGATCTCATCAAGATGCTATCCAAATATTTAGTCTATACAGAGGAGTAGGATGTCTAGGGCCTACAAAATCCATAGGACAGGGAACAACTATCATCTCCAAGTGATACTTGCTCTTCCTGAAGCAAAAATGGAAAAAAAATAATAAAACCAAAAAAAAGCACCCAACTCTAAAACAACCTTTTGTGTGTGTGTGTGTGTGTGTGTGTGTGTGTGTGTGTGTATCAAGTTACATTGAGGTTTGTCCCCTAAAATTGCTTTTAGCAAAAATATAGGTGATGCCTCACCAGTAGCCCTTCCTGTCACCAAACTGAGAGTAGCCAGCCACAGGCAGACAAGACAAGGCTTGTGTTACCCTGAACTCTGGGCTTCCCCAAGCTGTCAGGTGATGTCAGCCACCTGCCTTTATTTCTGGATCCTTTTCAGGTTCAATTTCCACATCCAAAAATCAGTGCTTTCACCTGCATCCTTGAGTCACTAGGGATTTTACCCAGTGGCCCAAAGCTAAGTCTCCCTTCCTCAGGCGTTCCTATTTCTCCCTATTGAATGTGTTTTAATTTAGCATAGGTGCAAGATTTTTTTTTTTTTTGGATGAGTTTATAACTGTTATCAAAATGATAAAGCTCGAAGCCAAGTGGAGAATTTAGAGGGCATAAAAGTAGTCCACTTCAGAAACAAACAGACCATTTTATAGTGTCCCTGTTAGGCTTTGGTTGTCTGCCTTCACAAACCTCAGTGTGTGTAGACATATGTCTGAAGCTCAGAGCTATACGTTCCCTATGCCCTTGCTTCTCACAGTGTGCTCCACAAAACAGCAGCATGAACATTGCCAGGGAGCTTGTTAGGTGTGCACTATTTGGGACCTCAACCCAGAAATACTGCATCAGAATCTGCATGTTAACAAGATCCCCAGGATTTGTATTCTTTAGAGTCTGAGAAATGCAGCCCTGTGAGACCCTTTTTAAAAGATAGTAGTCCAAAGGGAGAGGAGAACCATGTCCCTCAGGGCAGGCTCTGCCTCCCAGGCTGGGTACATTATTATTAATTATCAAGAACTTTGTTTTCCATCCCATTGTCCCTTTTGAGGAGAGACAAGGGGCTGGTTGGTAGGTCTTAGCATATTTCATAGATAATACAGGCAGGGGTTACATATTTGTGCCATTTTAGGGTAAGAGGTATGAATTAGTGGCCTACAGAGAAAGATAGCTCTTCCCATGAGCAAGTCACGAATGCAGAGTGTCCTGGAGGAAGCGGGGACAGGAAAGGGCAAGAAAACAATGGGATGTCAGCAAAGACAAATTAACTTAGGCAGCCAAAGACCACCCGGAAACATAAGACATTTGCTTAAGTGAGAGTAGGGTGGACAGTTTGAGCTGGGAACATCCAGCCTTTTCAGGCAAAACCCAGGGATATCAAGGGATTTCCCATGGTCAGGGCACTCCAGGTGTTGCCTCAGACTATGCACAGGGCTGTTCTCAGGGACTTTGTGCTAAATCCGACAATTTGGCTGACTGGGTTGGGTGGCTGATAGCGACAGCATGCAAGTGCACAGCCCTCACAGTTAAGAGATTGTTGTACCCATTAATGAAGGATATTGGAGGCCCAAAAAGGCCATTCCCATTCTTTTCCTGACCATCACAAATGTCAGTCACTTAGCAGAGGCAGATCAATATCTACCTCTATGCGAGTATTACAAGTACTTTCAAGTAGGATCCAGCTTTTGGCTGAAGTGAAAACAAACTTCTCTCTTAAATGCTCAGACTAATAAAACAAATATAATCTCTCTAATCTGGTTTTTCTTATTTTTAAATAAGAGCAATATTAATTTCTACTGTTCAGGAAGTCATTGGAGTGAGGGAGGTAGTACCACCCACCAGAAGGCATGGTCCACCTAGATTGGATGGAAGCAACGACCTGTTTCTTCCTCATATGTGCATGCATCATTAGACATCAGACATTCAGAGTATGCTTAGTTTCCTCACCTACCCCTGAGTCTCCAAGGCCACTCAAGTCCTTGGAACTTAGTCTTGGTACAAGGAAGAGTATCACTGTCTCTCACTGACTTCTTTATTCCCCTGGGGGCCTCAGTTACTCATCAGGCTCCAGTTTCTATCTGCAGGATATAACTTAGAGAAAAATATAACTCTGAGGGAAAAATGGCGGTACGTCACATGGGGCCTCTGCTTGGCATGTGGTCCTTGAAATTAGATCAGAATCCCAAATCTAGAAGTTAGGTCCCCTATAGACAGGCAGAGTCTCCTCTGTGTGTCCCTGGAGTTTCTCAAACACAAATTGATACTCCAGCAGTCAGCAGGCCATCACTTCTGGTTTTCTCCCCACTTGCAATGTCAGCCCCTGCAGGGTTGGGAGCCTGCCATGATTCTGTCTCTACAGCTAGATTGTTTTGCCC
The DNA here is from genome assembly GCA_028627145.1 of Eidolon dupreanum. Taxonomy (NCBI): domain Eukaryota; kingdom Metazoa; phylum Chordata; class Mammalia; order Chiroptera; family Pteropodidae; genus Eidolon; species Eidolon dupreanum. The sequence goes on along the minus strand of CM053503.1, from coordinate 95,036,666 downwards.
ATTCACTTCTCTGGACCTTGGTGGGGGAATCTGAATGATTGGATGCCTAGGGCCTAGTCAGCTATGACATCAGATATCTTGCTGGAGAGACTGCCCTTCCCAGGGTTAGCCAATTTCTAGAAACAGTGAACAACCCATCTTGGAGTGACCTTTCATCTGCAAACCAACCAGTCTAGGGCCCATACCCCACCACCTCCTCTGCTAAACTTTTATACTTAGGCTACTGTCCCCTACTCTAATCACATCAGAGCCAGGTACTGGACAACTGGGAACAGACTCTGTGCTCCAGAGCCTACCAAAAAATATTCAAACTGGCCAGTCGTAGACTGTTCACCGTACTTCATCCATTCTTTCCCATGGCAACCACAATGAAGGGTCTTGCCCACATTTTCTCCTCACTCCCTCTGTCTCCTGATTGACCCTGCTGCTCTCCTATGTGGCCCTGCATGGCATGCTGTGACTCCTGTTTCTAGGAAACTATGGGTATAAAAACTTCTTTCTTCATGACAGTTACTTGGAAAAAACTGTCTGTGACTCTTTTAATATCCGATTAAAACAAAATCTGGGATACGTTTTGAAACATGAGCTATCCTACCCCTAGACTGAGATTAAATAATGCTCCTTGAAAACACCATCCTTCCTGAATTTCAGCTTGGAACCTACTCTCTACCCCTGCTCTGTCATTTTTTTTTTTTTATTGTTACCTTATTAGTTATTCCAGGATGAAGAACATCTGGAAATTAGGAAAATGACTACAGTGTACAAATCAAACCCTGCACTCGACCTACTGAGATGTATTTTTCTGAACTGGTGCTCTTATTTCTATGGAATAGTTTCCAGGAGTATAACCGCTGGGCTGGGGGATACATATGCAGTTAATCCTGATAGGTGTTTCCAGATAGTTTTACAAAAAGGCTGCCACAGTTCGCATTTCCACCAGCAAGATATGAAGTAACCCTTTCTCTGCGAAGCCCTGGGGATCTCGGCATTCTAGGAGTCTAATCCTCCAGCATCCCAGGGGTTGAACATTCTCTGCTGCTAAGAATGTAAAGCTACCAGGAGGCTGGGGTGGGGCTGCTGGCAGCTCACGGGTGTCAAAACGACCCAAGAACCCAGGATGACTGGTGGAGGCAGGGTCCTCCCACTGGTGGGCCCACAGTGGGGCATTTGTTCTCTGACCGGAGGTACCCAGATGACATTTTTTATGGTACCCTTCCCCAATGGCTGGGCATCCCAGTTACAGATTTAGAATAAATGTATGGGGGCGGGGTGAGGGGGAAGAAGCTCCCTCCCAAATGACTTTTGCTACATTCACTTTCATGATTAGTTGAATCTTAAGGATTTTATGGTTCCAGGATCGACTTCTCTTTCTTTCTCTTTCTTTCTTTCTTTCTTTCTTTCTTTCTTTCTTTCTTTCTTTCTTTCTTTCTTTCTTTCTTTCTTTCTTCTCTCTCTCTCTCTCTCTCTCTCTCTCTCTCTCTCTCTCTCTCTCTCTGTCTCTTCCTTCCTTCCTTCCTTCCTTCCTTCCTTCCTTCCTTCCTTCCTTCCTTCCTCCCTTCCTTCCGGGCCAAGACTGGTCTTGGTGATAATTAGCTGCTTTGGGCTGTGCGATATCCTGGTAGCACTCAGAACACAAGGTCTTGCAGTTTATTTCTCAAGACCATGTCAGTTACTTCCTCTTTTATGCTCCTCCCTTTAAAATACATATTTTTAAGTCACACAATTATTATTTTATAGGGAAAATATAGGTAATCAAGGGAAAAATATTTCAAATCTCACTCATCAGAAATAACAATTCCTAACAATTTTGGTTGAGTTGTTTTCCAGACGTTTTTATGACAAAAATATTTTTTTGTCTGTAACCTGCATATTTCAACCTAAAAAACAAAATCACATTTGTTAATCCTTGTAAGAAAATTGGCTCACAGCAGCATTTTCCATGGATACATAAGTATCTATGCCTTACATTGTTCAACCAATTGCCTATTGTTGGTTAATTTCCCCAGATTTTTGCTATTGTCGTTAACTTCGATAATAAACGGCTTTGCACATATGTCTGTATAATTGTCCAATTATATTCTTAGGCAAAATGCCTAGAAATGAGATTACAGAATCAAAGCATAGTCACTATTTAAAGGCTTTTGTGTTGAATTGCACTCCAGAAAAATGTGTACCACCTGACTCTTGTCCAAAATACATTTGAGTAACTATTTCCCCAAACTCTCCTTAACAGTTAAGAATTATTATTACTTTTCATCTTGGACAACTTAATAAGTACATTAATATATTTACCAATAACGGCAATAAACCCCTATTCTCACTTTTAGTAAACCTCTATTTTCTACCACCTCACCATCTAACATTAAAGGCTAAGAACTTGGGATCTGCAGTCAGAAAGACCATGTGCATATGACCCTGGGAAAGTCACCATAATTTCTATGTTTCCTCATCTCTAAAATGGGTGCAATAAAAACACCTGCATCACTGTATTGTTAAGGGTTTGAATGAAGTAATGAAGGGAAGTGCTCAGCATGGTGTTTGGCACACAGTGTGCTTTCAATATACGACTTTTTTAGAGAGTCTTCAAGATGTCACCTGCTCTGTCTTTTGCCTTAAGCAAACACTTACTCAAGCCTTAGGGACCTGTCTTTAAAGAGGCAAGAACATGAGAAGATATATGGGGATTCATTTGGGCTTTGTTTTCTAATGAGAAACTCTATGTACAACCTAAATTCTGCTTGCAGTAATGTAGGAGCAGATATATGCACCCCATATGTGAGTTTTTTCTCTCAACACACACACACACGTACACACACACACACACACAGAGTAAGATTTCAATTTGGTCAATAATTAATGAGGACCTACAGCAGGCAAGATTTGGCTTCTGGGGAAATTTGGGTAAATCATTTTACCTCTTTGTACCTCAGTTTCCTCATCTGTAATATAGGAACAATAATAATAGCACCTACTTCATAGAGTTAGTATGAGAATTAAATGTGTAAATATTTGTAAAGTTCTCAGACCAGTGCCTGGCACAGGGTAAGCACAGTGTACCTAAATAGATGAATTCTGACGCAGTTTGCCTATGTACTGGATATGTCCTCACTGGGGAGTTGGCCCCTAATCTTGAAGGGGATGGGAGTGTAAGAACCATACAGGAAGTAAGGTTAGGAGAGAGAGCCCACAAGTTAAGGGTCTCTGTACAGTTCAAGTAGAGGATGCTGAAGAAGGCGCTCCTGTGTGCCTAGCTGCACAGAGAGAGGAGGAGTGGATGAGGACACTTCTGCTGCTGTCTTTCAGTGGAGCAGAAGGGCATAAAAGAAGGAGATTTAATACAGAGTTTCTTTGAAGGGAGTTCTGCCAGTCCTATGAGGGCCAAATGACTTGATCAAATATCTGCCTCATCTTATCTCCCTCCTTGTCACTTCGACTCCAGTATCACTTCGGGAAGATGATTCCCAAAGAAACTTGAAACTAGAAGTTCAGGTGAGATCAGAGTTGCAGGGCTGGCCTCCTGACATCCCGTGTGAGACTGATTGGAAAGTGATGGGGCCTTGCAGTTATTATTACCCTTCTCATTTAGGGGGACAGTTGTGGTATCCCTGTGCTCAGGTCAGGCTTTAAGCAAGGGAGAAGGTGAGTCCCTTTAAGCAGGCTTGTTGCCCTATCACTGAAGTCAGCATCAGCCTGGCAATTTGGACAAAGCCAAGGCTCTGGAAGTGAGAAAGAAGGAGCTGAGTGAGGGCTGTGGCTCTCTGTTGTGTGGCTGAGGTTTTCTGTCAGACCTCCTGTCGTGTGGGCCCACCTGGGTTGTGCAATCTGGAATCTGCACCCCCTTTCCACCCTGGAAATCTGGAATCTGCCCTCTCTCTTGAAGGGTTATGTTTGTCTGGCACAGTGTGTTCTAAAAATTCAAACTGGGCTAACTTGGGGGTAAGTGTGGGAGTTGCCTTCACTCTCTCAGTCATTTCCTGTCATGCGATTCATTGCCTGGTTCCCATGGGGTTTGCCTGGCTCCTGCAGGCCTTTGGAATAGCTGCCTTCATGTGGAGGAGACCCTGAATCTCCTGTGACTCTAACTGAGTTTGGCCCAAACCATAGGATGTGGTCTCTGTCTCTTCTGTTTAGACCACAATACCCTGCAGGGTCCAGTTCTCTGTTCCTTTCCCTAGCCTGAGGGAGGATCACTCTTCATCTTGGTCTCTGACTATGGGTGGATTCTGAGGTCCTGATCACATGGAACCTGCTGCTTCTACCTGGAAGACCCCAGAAATTCCCTCCTTATTGGATTATCTTACCACCGAGCCCTACGCCCTGGGCAGGAGCTGCTCATAGAGGAGCATCTACCTGACCAAGACCAACTTCATGGCACTCTTTGGGGTGACTGTTAATGACTACTCCCTTAGAGTCTAGCCTGAAGGTGAAATCGCTCTCCCATCCCCTGCTGTATCATCCCAGCCTTCCCCTTCCCAGTGGCCCTATGAGGCACAGGCAAGTCTAGAACCCTCATCATGACTTTAGACCTTTATTCAGAATTTATTGCTTTACAGTTTACATTCTATTCTAGCAGCTTTTGTTATCTGACTCAGCCTATAGTAGATGAAAATGGTCAATTGTAAAGCAAGGCAGAAGTTATCCAGAAGGAAAAGGAAGAGGTGATGAGGTAGCAGAGGTCAAGTCCACCAAAAAATGTGGTATTATGTATACCCACCTGGAGTCCCATTGATGGGCTGTCAGTATAAGCCTGCCAGTCAGTGAAGACTGAGGGGTCTGTTCTGGCAGGAGCTTCAGGGAGGGAAATGCTCGTTATTTAGGCAGGTGGCAGTGCACAGGACTAAGGCGGACATGGAGCTTAGACTTTCACCCCATGTCTGTCACCGATAGATCAGATAAAATTTCAAATTCCTTATGGTGGGGATATGAGATCAGGCCCTCTGTGTCTGGCGGTAGCTATTTTGAAAAATTATTACTATGCCAGGCGTGTAGTAAGCCTTCTGTGGGCACACAGTTCCCTTTCTGTTCCCATCGAACTTGCTTGGGATGGACTTGGACTTGGGGCATGAGTAGCTGGGTTGTACACTGAAAACTTCGTTTTATAGTTACTCATTTCTATTTCATAAGATCCACTGAAAGGTGCATCTGGATTTCAGAGATGTTAAAATGGGCAAAAAAAGCAAAAACAAAAAAATCCACATTTATTTTATAATTGATGACGTATTTTATTGGTTTGAGAAATCCTTGCCTTTGGGAGATCTATATCGTTCATTAATGTGTTAAAGGCCCCAAGAAGTCCTGTAGTAAAGACTTCTGCTTAACTTTGAGTGAGTTCTCTTCTCGTAGACTTACTCTGCCAGAGAGCCCTCTCTGTGTGGCTCCTATAGCATTCTTTGGAATTTTTGTTCTGTAGAACATATTTCAGGTCACCTTAAGTCATTTAGAAAAGTTTAAATTATAGTCAGTATACTTTCTTCACTGACTTTAGTTCTGTAATGTGATACATTGTAGAAAGATTTCCATTAAAAATGCTTAAAGAAATGTCATTTTTAGCTACATATTTGCATAAGTGCTTCAGGGAGCTTGGGACTCTTCTGGCCTGCTCCAGAGGCTGATTTGCATAAAGGGCCTTGGGCTTTGGGGAAATTGCTGTCAGGCCTTTTCATGTTTAAAATAAGAATGTGTGGTCCCCTGCCATTTGTGACAACATGGATGGACCTTGAGATAATCATGCTAAGTGAAATAAGCCATACAGAAAAAGTTGAAAATCACATGATATCACTTATATGTGGGATATAAACCTAAAAGCAACAAATTAACAGGACAAAAAAAGAGACTCATGGACATAGACTATAGACTAGTGGTTACCAGAGGTTAAGGAGCTGGGAGAGAAGGGAGGTATTCGGGATAGAGTGGGTCAAATATGTGGTGACAGAAAGAAATCTAACTATTGGAGGTGAATACACAGTGTAACCTATATATATGCCTTACTGTTAAAGTGTACAGATGAAACTTATTGGATTTAGTTAACCAATGTCACCATAAAATAATTAAATAAATAAATATAAATAAATAAAAAAAACTAGGGTAAGAATGTGTGAAAGGAGTGGTGTAGCATATGTTGCCATCTCAGGCCCACCAAGAGCCAGGAGGTACCTCCTACCCCACCCTCTTCCCACAGCTAGTGACTGGTGCCCAGCTCCCTTGTATGACAGTGTGACAGACTATAATGTAATATCTACTCCAGAGCTCTCTACAGAATCAGGCTGAGGCCAAGACTTAACCACAAATTACACTCCTGCCTGATTTCTTCTCCTTCTCTATCTTCCATTCTCAACTCCCTTATCAGGTTTTCCTGAGCATTCTTCCTTAATGAAACAATGGCAGGTGAATTCTTGTCTCAGAGCCTGTCTCCAGGAACCCTAACCTCAGACAGGCCACCTAAAAAATTAATCATACTCCTTAAATATTTTAAACATTCAGTTTGTATTAAAATTTCTCCAACATCTCATTATTTCTTTTAATAGTTTGTTTGTTTGCATCAGGATCCAAATATGGATCACACATATCAAAGGGTCAACTTTTTTAATCCCTTGTTATCCTTAGGTTCCCTTCCTTTTTTTCCCCATTGCAGTATTTGCTGTTGCTGCTGCTGTTGTTTTGTTTTGTTTTGTTTTGTTTTGTTTTGAGAAACCAGGCTACTTGTCTTGAGAGTTTTTCAGTTCAGATTCGTACACTGGCATTCCCTTGGTGTTATTCACTGTCTTCTTCTGTCCTTGTTTTTCCTTGAAATTGATAATTGCCTCCATAGGTGCGATCGGATTCAGATTTGTTTTTCTGTAAAGACTCCTTCATAGAGGGATGTGTCTCCCATTAGCAGGCGTCTAATTTCTGGTTGTTTATCCCTTTGTGATATTGGCATCCATTCATACTCAGAACTCAGATACATTAATTAATTGTGTGTTGCCAAATGGTGATATTCAAATTCCATTATTTCTCTTCTAGTGGCTGGAATATTCTGAGAAACACCTCTGTATCAACTGGTTACCTGGAGTACAGTTTGTGTAGGGAATTTGAAGAAATATTTGATTTTATCCTATATTTACTTATTTTCAAAATAAGTTGGTGCCATAATATCCTTGAAAGTTTTCTAATCTTATTAGATGTCTTTTAATATCATGATGAACTCAGAGAATTATCTGTATATTGTTTTTCAATCCACTGCTGTTATATGGATTTTTAGATGTAAACGTTATCCGACTTTGTTTTACTTTGTAATTTCTTGTTTATAAAATTCAGAAGTATGCCTTGCAGATCTTTTTGTACTTACATGTAATACTCTACTTCATTCTTTTTCATTGTTACTGAGTATGACACAATATATATATCCTAGGGTTTACATTAGACCTCTGCCTATTAAGGTAAGCCTTTTCTATGCATTATTTCACATAGTCATTAAGACAACTTTCTGATGGAAGTATCACATTCTTATTTTTTTGGGTGAAGAAACGAAGCCTGTGGTTACCCAGCTTAGAAGTGGTGACCTGAGATTTGAGCCTAGCTCTGTTTGACCTCAGAACTCATGCTCTTGATCACTGAACCTCGACTGGGCCAACTTGAACTGCTTTTTTTGTTTTAAGTGAGTTACTTCCTCAGGAATGCTGTGCTAATCAGTTATCCCTCTTTTGTGCATATGCTTCCCTCTCAAGTGAATCCTTTCCCTCAGAATGAAAATTGCTAGAGTCTCCACTATCTTAAGAAAACAAAGCCCCCTCTCCTTGACTCCATGCGCACTGTGAGCAAGGCCCACCTCTCTCTCCCACAGCTGCTGTTTATTTGATCAAACCAGATGAGAGAGCAATGGCCTGTGGACTGGCTCTGTATGTGCTCCCTGAGTGACCTCTGCCTTTTGTACCTGCTGGGAGGGACCATCTCAGCCCACCCACCATGGTGGCTCTGTTTTTGTAGAGTCCTCCTAGACCACTCCCACCTGTCTTTCCTCAGCTTAGTATTGAGGAACAGGTACATTTGGGAAAGTAAAACATGGCCTTCGCACTCCTGGCTAGGAAATATTGCAAAAGTAGAAATTTCAAGAGAAAGTCTTGATTTGAAGAGGGATATTCTTTTCACAGCAAGGGAGTACCTTTTTTCATATCTTAAATATATATTTTTTTGTGAATTCTTCCTTGACATGCTCAACCTTCATTAATATTTCTTTATCTGTACAACTAGTACCAGTTCTCTGCATATTCTGCTTTGTGTTTTTATTACGTTCAAATACATGTATCTGTAAAATTTTGAGGGCTGGTATGTCTTAGTCTTTGATTCCCTCACAGTTACCTAACCTACTTACTACCCTATTCATGGTGGAGTCAATTAGTAGTTGTTGGGTGATGGTCTAATTCATTGCTCTTACTAGCCTTTGGGGACAAACGAATGACAATAAAAGACAACAATATAGGCTTTAAATTCTACAGATAAAAGACATTAGACTGTGTTAAATCCCTGGATAATGTCCCAAATGTGCTCCCCAGAAGCTCTATTTCTGACACCACTACTGTCTGAAGTGTCTGTCTTAAGTTTTCTGGTATTTCTATATTCAGGGAGCATCACTGTTCCCACCATAGCTGAATTATGGGGTTTCCTGGCGTTCAGCCTTTTTAATGTGAAGTAATAGGTCTGGGAAGAGCATCTCAGTAGTGACAGCATTCCTTTTGCCTGCCAAGACTTCCTTATGCTTTTGGGAATAGATTTTCCTTGGGAAACCACTCCATGCCCATTATCAGTCCAGATTCTCCCACTTCCTGCCCCAGTTCCAAAGGTGGGGACATGACCCAAATCAGGCAAATGAAACCCGACTTTTCGTGATGTGACCAGAAAAGGCATGTTTCTGTTTGCTAGATTTTGAGTTTTGAGGATGAAAGACTGGAACTAGTAGGCTGCAATAAAGAACAAATAAATCTTTCCCAGAACGATGCCAAAAAGAGAAAAGTAGAGCAAAGTAGAGAAATCCAGACAGATCCAGGCCTGATGACATGGTTTGAGCCCCTGAATTCAGTGTGCCTGAAGCCTGACCACACCCTAGATTGACAATTATGTGAGCCAATTGGTTCTTCATTTTGCTCAAACCAGTTTGTGTACATTTTCTATCACTTTGAACCTAAAGAGCTCTAACTCATACCACATTCTCCTTCTTTCAAGTTAGATAGTTAGAGGGGTGAAATGTTTGCAGGGAAGGAGCTCTGCTAACTTTTACTTTGTCGACGGGTCCCCTGCTTTTCTCAGTACTTTGGCAATGGTTCAGTGTGGAAAGGGAAATAAGTCAGAGCATCGGACCAATATTGTATGAGAACCTCTTTCCCCATTGAAGGAAGGCTTTATTCCTGGGTATATCAGTACGTAATGTGCTTGACCTTAGGTGAGAGAACAACCCAATAATAGAGATGCAATATTGTCATGTAACAAAAGTCTGGAGGTAGTTGGTAGTTGGTGCAAATGAAGAGAGAAGTAATGTCAGGCCATCTTTTCTGCCAGCCCCTTGGTCCTGCTTGGTCTTCTTCCTCCATACTGTTGCCACATGGTCATAAGATCAGACATCATATTCATATTTAGAGCAGAATGAAGATGGAACAAAGAAGGGTAGTACCACCTCCATCCCTCCTCTTTTATTTGGAAAGTAGAAGCTCCCTGAATGTCTGTGCAGATTTGTCTTACTGGCCAGAACTCCGTAATGTGTGTACTCCCACCTTCAAGGAAAGCTAGGGACTCAAATGTTCAGCTAGAGATACTGGTACTCCCACCAATATATGTATGGGTTCTTTTAGTAAGAAAGAAGTGAGGAACGAATCTTAGCTACTCAGTGTTCATGTGACTTGTGTTTCCTCAACTCACTTAGCATTAGTTCTTTGCCAAGGTTGCTCCTCAGACTTATTACAAAAAGGCTCCAGCTAGCCTCACTTTCCAGGTTGTCAAACCTGTCTGAATTCCAACTAAAAGTCATTCTGAGCCCCTATGCCATCCTCTATGTCATAAAGTATTTGACAAAAGTAGACTCATTTGACAAGAGCAAAGGCTAAATTTGAAATACCTATTTCTAACTTGTTCACTGTGTATAAGGGCTATAATAAAAGTTGCTGCAGATGGTACCATAAAATAAAAAATATAAAGTGCCTAATGCAGTACCTAGCATATGGTTGGCATCAAATGAATATTAATTTCCTTCTCCCTCCTTCTCTACACTATTAGTGCTCCCCACCCTTCCTTTCTCCCTTTGTGTCAGTAGAAAAGGTCATTGCAATGTGCACTGGGCATTTTAACAATTTGGTTGATGACTTAGAATGTCCAGGGAAGGATCTCAAAGAACACACCAATGCCCGAGACCCAAAGAAGCCAGAAATGTCACATATATTTGCTTTAATTCAATTCACAAGTTGTTCAGCCAGAAAACTTGAATCTATAGCAGACCAGGCCCAATTAGTTCTGGTGCTTGCTTCATAGATCTGCTTATTATCCTGTAATAACATAATCAATACAAAAGGTCTGCTTGGCATGGAGCAGAGGTTTTGTGAGATGAAGAGAAACTCAAGAGGTCATCTAGTCTGCATGACAAGGGAATTTATCTGAGTTTTCTGATGTAAAATCTCTTCTCCACTGAGGTAGGAAAGATGGCTGCCTCAGTGGTGTAGTGTGATAAGATCAATGGCATAGACCTTTTCCCTTTTTAAGAGATTATACGCTAATGTGGAAGGAGCACTCAACTAAATGTCAAAATATGGGTTTGAATTTGATTCTACCACTGATGAACTATATGATCCTAGGCAAATTATTCAACCTTTCTAATCCTTCATCCTTCCTGGTAAAATGGGTTGTTATGAAAATGAAAGGAAAAATACTTCTGTGAGAGGATACAGCACACAGCAGAGTTTTCAATTAATGTATATTTCTTCTCTCACCCAAACAATAAGAACATCTACTATAGACCAGGCAATTTAAATATGTTAGATCATTGATTCTCATGGTGAAATGATGAAGTATGGATAGATTCCTAGCTACAGATGAGAGCATTGAGCCCTGAAAGACTAAATAATCTTCACCAAATTGGAATTTGGTTAAGCAGCAGAGTCAACATTTGTACTCAGGTTTGTTTTAACCTAGATCTTCCTGTTTACTGACAGACTGCTTACCAGATAGTCCTTTTACTACTCCTGGCCTACACTCTTATTACTCCACCTGCTACATATTCATTTTAATAGGAAGTAAATGCCAAGCCTTAACAGTGGCATTTCAGGCATCAACAAGTTAGGCAAGGAGATTAAGCAATCAACCAAAGTTAACTTAATATGTCAGACACAGGCTCTGTTGTAAACTCACTTGACTTAGACATATATCCTGGAGAAGCAGAGTCCACACAGCTTCCCTATTCTCTCAGAACTTTCCGAGGGGTCAGTTCTTCTTTATTTGCAGGTCCTTGGCTCGTGGCCCACTTTCCCTTTATGAAATCCCACTGGAAAATGTAGCCTATTTTCCCTTTCCCATCTCATTACCTTCAAAACAATACAAAATCCCTTTTGAATTTATTAGGGTGATCACTTCATAAGTTATATAAATGTCTATTCACTGTATTTTATACCTGAAACTAATATAATATTGTATGTCAATTATAATTGAAAAACATATTTAAAATTTCCCTTTTGGTTTCTCTATGCAGTAGAGTAACAGATAAAAGGTTGAACAAGAGGTGAACTACTGATAAGTTATATGATTATAGGAAACCTCCCAAAGCTCTAGTGGGCATCATCTCTACTGACATGTAAAAAGCGCTGGTCTCAATTCTCCAGTCTCCTCAGATACCTCCTTGAGAGCATCCAGCCTAGCTTGCATTCCTTTTTTTCTCTTCCTCTCCTCTCCTCTAGGAGGAGAATATCTCCCATCTTCATTGAGATCAGTACAGTTTGGTGTGGTTTGGCATCCTACAGACCTGGTTTGAGTCTTAGCTCTGTCATGTGGATGACTTTGGGTATTTCACCCCTTTGTGCCTTAGTTTCCTCCATTCCCAAATGTGGGTAATAGTACATCCCCTCATAGAATTGTCATGAAGCTCAAATAACACACATGCATAGTGCTGAGCATAGTGTCAGGCACATGGTAAGCAATTAAAAAGTGTTAGTAATAATAATCACCTTCCTGTGGAAAAATCCAAATGAATGTCTCCATTTTTTACTGTCCCCACCCCCTCCACTGGGGAACTACAACAAAAAGATAACCAGCCACCCAGACCCCAGAGCTCAAAATCAATCACTATTCTGTATCTTCATGGCAAGGGGGGAGAATCATATTCAAAAAGATAAATCTTTCATTCATGCAAGAAGTACATACTAGTCAGAAATCTAATGATTGGGGGGCTAAAGGAGAGTCCTGTAAGGAAACTGAAGATATAATATATTGCCACCATGTCACTGGGTTAATTATTACTTTTTTTTTTTTTTTATAAAGGAAGTCAGCAAATAATGGAGTGAAAAGTTTGTGTGTGTGTTTTTTTTTCTCTGCTTTTTCTTCTTTGCTGAGATCAATGGGGCTGTCCTTTGAAGGGTGGGTTTCTGATGTTGATGAGCTTCGGGTGGCTTTCTAAGCAGTCATGTGACGATTCATTATCCTCCTCATGTTGTACCAACTTCAAGGTGAAAGTTTTGCAAACTTTTTGGCTGATTTATGAATGCAAAATGTGACAGGTACATTCTAGGTCTTTACCTGAGGCCATAGTATGGCCCTGTCTGCTTTAAGCATAAACCCACACAGATCTCTATCCAAACATTTATGATTGCTAATATGAACAATGTCTACAGACCACCCCAGAGGTCACCCAAACACCACAAACCATTTACAAATTAACAACTATATTCTCCTCACAAAGACTGTGTGGGCAGAGACAAAAAAGCAGACATTTTCAAAATTTCTATGATGAATGGGCTGTTATTTTTGTGATTCCTATAAACTATTCAGAGAGTGCTTCCCCCGCCCCCTGCCCATATGTGTCATATACAGTAGTAGGAAAGAATGAAGGAAAATTAATAAAATCCTTTTTATTTTTTGAAGGAATCTTAGGTACTACTTGAATTTGTTTACACATTAGTTTTAGACTTGAAATGTCTTGGGACAATCTTTTAGGTTAATTATTCAGCAATTTAAATCATTTACTTTATAATTTTTATATTAAAATTTCTTTTGTATATCCTCAACCCAAAGTTTCCATATTCTATGAGCCCATACTGTTATTACTGGATTGTCATTGATAGCTAGATATTCTTTTGGACAAGCACTGTCCAACAAAACTTTCTGTGATTATGGAAATGTCCACTCTCTGTGTTATCTGTAGCAACTAGCCACATGTGGAATTATATTTTAAATCTTATTTCATTTTATTTATTTGTTTATTTATATACTTACTTATTTATGTTTTTTAAAATTTTTGTTAAATTTATTTGGGTGACAATGGTTAATAAAATTATATAAGTTTCAAATGTACAATTCAATAATATGTACTATGTCTATTGCATTGTGTGTACACCACCCAAAGTTAAATTTCCCTCCATCACCATATATTTCAATTTTAATTTTAATAGCATATGTGGCCAGTAGCTACCTTATTGGACAGAGCAGGTTTGGACCACTCTGTGGGAGGGATATCAGAGGACAAAGGCGGTCTGAGTTTGGCTGAGGTTCCATAGACCAGCATCTGGTTTTCTCTAGGCTATGAGAAGCAGTGTTGAAGCATGCCCACTGATTCCCATCTTTCCAGCCTTGCCCAAGTCTCATAGTCAATGCTCCTTCCTTCTGGGAAGTCGCCATCTGTGCCCCTCTCCTGATACTGTGCATGTGCTGCCCTGCATAGCTAGCTTTTACCCTGTAGGTCAATGTCTGTGTCTCCCTAATCTGTAAAAGTGTGGCACCATCAAGTTCATGGCAGTTCCTGTCCCAGCACAGGGAGAAGAACTCACCTAGGCAAAAATGAAGCAAAAAGACCATGGGCCAATATTTGTGAAGTTCATCCCAAACTCTCCTTGACCTTCTCTGTACCCTTGCCCCTCCCCCCTTCACCTTCATCTCCACTTTCTCTTAAGGAATACTCTATTTTATCTCTCTATCATCCTGTTTCTCCTATTAAGATCTCCTGACTTTGACCTGCCCATTCAGTTTCCACGTTAGGACCTACCTCTAGTTTTCGGTACCTTGTGAGTTACCCACTGTGCTTCCTGATAATTGGTCTCTTGGGGGTGAACACATGAGTCCTCTTGAGGTCTGAGCCATGGGCAGATCCTGCCTGGTGTTCTGGGTTTGTCTGCCTCCTCCATTTGGTAGAGAGAACCATAAATACTTATTGATTGCTTAACATTGACAAAAGCCTATTTTAAAAAGACAGTTCTGCTTTGTTTTGTTGTGAATTGCTTCTCAGCTGTACAACACATGCACTTTGAAAAAGCAAACTTCCTCCACTCCCACCCCCCAAAATGACAACGTGGTGATCTAAGCTGTCTCTAGCCAACCTGTTTTCTTCTCTCTGTTATTATTGATCTGCAGTGAGGTTCGGTGAGCTGCGGTGAGCTGCCATATCTCTGTGTCCAGCAAAAATGTAACTTTTTGTGGAAAAGGTAAACAGTAAGTTGAATGATCCTATTCATTTGTCTTTGGGTATATGGGTATTGTTATCACCAAGGGTGGGAAATTTTACACTGTGAAGGGGTGGGAAGAGGTTGATGGAGACGAGAGGAACAGCTTTTCCAGGTTGAAAGGGTGAGCATATTATAGGGCTATATTTTATCAGGAAACATGACCAGGTGGTAAATGTTTTGAAAATAGACAGAAAAGTACTATCAGAGGCTTCCCTGGGCAATTCTTAATTAGGCAGAAATTTTTTCTAAAAATTAGGCAACATTCAATTCTTCTTTTGAATGGAGCACTCAGTTGTAAGGCACTAGATGGTCTTTTAGAAAATACATGTATATACATGTCCATATGTATGTATGTACTCATAAAGACATTTAATGAGTTATATAGATCACTCTTATCACACTCAGATGTGCAGAAAAAAGTGATTCCCTTATTTTACCTATGACTAATATGTTTTTCCTTATGATGCCACTTCCTATGGGAGGTGGGGAGTCCCAGAAGAGAATTCCTTTAGTCTAATCTGTCAGTCTTAGCCTGAGGTGATAGTTTGAACAGTCTACCCGGTAATTTTGTTTCTTTGGTATACATACTGCCTATCTTATTTTTGCCTTGTTGTGGGAACTCTCATTGACTGCCATGTCTTGTTCCTTGCCTTTTTCATACCTATCTGGATGTTTCTAAACTGCCTACACCTTCTAGAGAAGTACAAAAAAATGAAGACTTCTCCATCCTTGTCTCTCTCTGTCCTCTCCTTCCACAGCCACTGAAGAAATTCTGTCATCTGGGTCTTTCAGTCTTCGTTCCTGACAAGGCTAAAAACAAATCTAGGTCCTCTTCTTTCTGAATAATGCTGAGCTTTCAGGCTTCTAGTCACAACAAAATCTGTCGTGACTTTAATTTTTTTGGAGTCGACCTTTTCTTGAAGCACCGAGACTCATGACATAGAAGCCCCAGAGGTAAGGAGAGTCATAGGGCAAGAGATATATTTAAAATTATCTTTAAAAAACCTCCACATACCCACACTGTATTTATGCACAAACACATGGCACCTTCAATGTCATCTCTTTTGCTTCCCTCAAATTCGGTGAAATCACTTGTGCGACTGTTAACAATTGTCAGTATATATAAATAATTAGTTATATGTTAATAACTATAAGAATGTCACATTCTGTAACTATAATATTCCAAATCCTGAGTAACAAGGATGTCCTAAAGGAGTTTGTAAAATTTGCTCCTAGGCCTTTACCTGTCCTTTGGTTACCTCCAAGTCAACTGATTGATGTGTGTCAGAGCAGGCACCTTCCACTACTCTTATATGTAAGACTATGAGGTCTCAAGAGGACAGTACAGTGCTGTACTGTCAGCCTACAGTGCTCCCCCACCTCCAGCCATGCTGTTCTTGGGCCCAGGACCCCTGGTGCCTCCTCCTCGACCTGACATTTAAGGACAAATGAATCGTGTTTTAATGTGAATTTTTTTTTAAAATGCCTACAGCACTTGGTATTCCTAGGATGGTATTCCCATACAAGTACTAACCAGGCCTGACCCTGCTTAGCTTCCAAGATCAGATGAGATCAGGCATGTTTAGGGTGGCATGGCTGTAGACAAATGTATCGTGTTTTACATAGCAACACATCTACATATTCAAAATGCAAAACAGTAAAGGCGAAGGTGAAAAGGCTTTCACCCACTTGGCCTCCATCCCCCATCTACCTCATCTTGCCCCACATAGGTAACCATTTTATTCTGTTTTAGTGTGTGTGGGAGTTTAAAAAGCACATGCAGCAAATATAAATATAGATTTTTATCTTTCTTGCTTTCACATAGAAAAGGTAATATACTATATATACTGTTCTGTACTTTGCTTTTTTTCACTTCATTTTTTGAAAATGTCTCCATATTAGTTTATAAAGAACACCACATTTTTCTTTAAAAAAAAAAAACAGTTGGGTAATATTTCATTCTTTGGCCGCTCCATAAACTATTTAACTAGTTTTCTCTTGGGAAACATTAGATTGTTTCCAATCTTCTTCTGGTATAAACAAAACTGAAATAAATAAATGTGTGTACATAGCATATTGTACCTGTGTAGTTATATTTGTAAACTATATTCCAAGAAGCAGGTCAATGGGGCAAAGCATCTATTCTTTGATCATTATGTGAGCCGTGGCCAAGCAGTCTGTGAACTGTGGGCTTGATTAAATCATTCACTTCTTAAATAGCTCTGATTGAAGGTCTTCGGTGTGACCAGCATAGAGTCTGATGGAGGCAGTGGGCAGTCAGGGGCCTGACCCTCTCTTGCCCCCTTCTCAACTACAAGCACTGGATGTAGAGACTTCCACTTTTGATCTTAGGGATGAAAGCTTCCTGATATGAGTGGGATGCAGAGCCTTCAAAAAGCGTTCTGGTGTGAAGCACCCAAGTTGAGGAGATTTACTCCAGATCTTCCCCAGCTGAGCCCCTGCAGCTACTTCTTGTCCATTTATTTGTTCCTGATGACTTTAACCCTGACTGCCCATCTATTCTGCTTGGTAACCATTCATTCCAACTGGCTTCCTGTGTCAGTGTTCAGCCCTGGCCCTGCTACTCCTCAGGGAAGGAGACAATCAACCTTTAAGTCTTGGCATCTCAGGCAGGAGGACCAAGAAACCAGAGTCTGAACAACACACACTGGTTTCCTGGCTGTAGTTATCCTGGGTTCTTGGAGGTACTTCACACCTGTATGGGCTCGTCTTCCAAATCTTTGCTTTAGCACCACAGTAGAAGTCCCAAACTCAACTGCATACAGGGTCCATTCACATAAAGTAGATGCTGGGCATGTTCGAAGAGCAGAATGCAGATACACTTGAAGGCTCCAGCCAATTGCCTTCATGTAGGAATCGTGGAGCCCATTTGATAATCGCAAGTGAAGCTAGAAATCTAGATTTTTGGGTTAAATTCTACAATATTAAAATGCTGACAACTAATCCATATTCAAATAATACTGTCACCCACAATGACAGCTCTAGGAACCCCAAATAGCCCATCCAAGAGTAGGATTTTATCCATGGGCTACCAATCTGCACCTCTGCCCTAGCCCAGTGTCTTGCTTCTCAGCCTTTCTGTTTCCTCCATCCCTGACCCACTAGGAGCCTGGACATGAGATGCTCGCTGCCATTCAGATCTGCTGCCCTGAAGGCATCGCTTGCGGATATTATTGGCTCAAATAATTTTTCTGGGATAAATCCCTCTTCTACAAAATATTGACCAATTTTAAAGTCATCGCATTACAATGAAAAAAAAAATTGTGACTCTCAGAAATATTTATCTGGGAAAGCCACATCTCCCCCACCATGGCTGTTAGTTAGCACTGGGGCATGAATTCTTCTCAAGGGAAGAAGGATGGCTTCTTTACCCATTTGCATCATGAATATACAAAGATTGCTTCTCACAGGCAAGAGCAACATCATCTATGTGTCTCTGCCCATCTCCACTGCTTACAGGGCCTGAAGCAGTCTCAGCTGGGTCTTGAGTCACAGCCTTATCTTGATTCTTTCTAGAACAGTCTCCCAAGGAATCCTTTGCTTGACCATACCTCTCCTCTTAGTTCCTCTCAAGAGCAGCGTCTCCTTTCCTTCTGTGAGGTAGAGACCAGTAACGGAAAGAATATATTGATTCTGCAGCCTGTGGGATCCCTCCGAGACTCAGTTTTCTCAGTTATAAAATAGGGACAATAGCTGTACCCTTTAGACCAGAAGTCCCCAACCCTTGAGCTGCAGACTGGTACCAGTCCATAGCCTGTTAGGAACCAGGCCACACTGCAGGAGGCGAGTGGCGGGCCAGTGAGCAAAACTTCATCTGTATTTGCAGCCACTCCCCAACGCTAGCATCACCGCCTCAGCTCCACGTCAGATCATCAGGCCTTACAGTCTCACAGGAGCACCAGTCCCTGGTGCCAAAAAGGTTGGGGACTGCTGCTTTAGACTTCACAGAGAAGTAGTAAGAATCAAATTGCTATATGTGAAGATGCTCCATAAACTTCCAAGTGTTGCAAAATAGATTTCAGGATTTTTTCTCCTTATTTTTACTTATTGCACAAGAGCATTACAGCCATAAAAAAGGAAACACTGAAGACATAAAAAAGGGACCTGGACTTCCACTATGCTAACCCATGAAGGTATTATTTTCTGGTATTTTGTATTCTCTTTCAGTTCTTACTCATATAAAAACAATCAGAGGGTGATCCTGAGCTGAATCGCTTCTCCCTCTAGGCTGCTCTCTGCCCTTCTGTTCTCCAGCATATGGGAGGGGAGCAGAGCCAACCCCCTCGGAGGATGCTGGGTGAATGATTTCTCACTGAGTATTTTTAAAGAGTTCAGACATTTTACACAACGTGAGCAGCCTAATGCAGAGTTCACTTAACACCAAACAGATGCAAAACATATAAAGAAATGAACACTCAAATAAGACTTCTTCTTTAAAGTGATGCCATAGTTTTCAGAGTATTTTATAGTTTTTAAAAGGTCTCGTGAATCATCTCATTTTATTCTTTTAACAGTGCTGGGAGTTAGATAGGACAGAGCAGACATATGTATTGTTATTTATCAGCTGAGAACAAGAAACCCAAAGAGGCTAAATGATTTGTTCAAGGTTATGATTAGTTGCTGGGTTGTCTTTCAGACCCAGATTTGATAGACTCTTCTTGTTCTCTAGCTTTCTGTTGCTCTAATTCTTCATTATAATCTCTGTGCTCAGTGACCATGTACTAGTACTTCTTTTTTAAAAATACCTCCATTATACATCTCACATAATTCTCAATAAATACCCACTGATTATTTGATTATTTGCTTGAAAGCCATATGTGTGGTTATCTGAATATTATAACAACTATAAGATGTGATTTACATTAACCTTCTTCTTAGAAGTGTGGTGAGCTACAAATCTTGTTGCTTTGCATTTGCTTAGAAGAAGTGGGTAACAGACTGAGATCCAATAGTTCAATTGTTAATACATCAGTACCCTACTTTGTATGTTATTGTAAAGTTTGATAACTACTGTCACATCGATTATTTCACATGGTCTTCACTGCATCCCTTAGAGGTAGTCAGGGTAGCTATGAAACTCAGATGTGTCTGGGTCTTCCAATCTTTTGAGGTCACCTTCCACTTGACTATCTAAATAAGAGGGTGTAGGTCTCCCTTCTGTGTGGTGCAAACAGGTCCACTTCCAATGGCTCCATAAATTTCTAGGGGAGACAAGCTTGGGGCTGGGTTGGGGAGATGATGAGTTCTGTTCAGGGCCCTGGTGAGGGAGGTTTACAGCCCTGCGATCAGACTACACTGCTGCTGTCTGGTTCTGGATGCTGCCTGATTCACAACCGTGCTATGCCTCCCCTCCCTGTTGCCCCATCAGCAGCCTTTCTTTACCCTGACAATTCATCACTCATACGAGATTGTTCTGTGTTGCAAACTTCATTGACATTATGGGGAAAATGGGAGGTGATTATACATACCACAGGTAGAAAAAATACTTTAAATTCCATTCAGATGCTCTTGTTCATAGAACTCTACTAAGCACTTTTCACCACAGGAAATTTCTCATTCATCTGCTGCTATATTGTAGGAGGCTTCTTGTTGCTTACATGGTCTCCATCATTCCTTACTTTGACTTGTGATGACCATCTACCCCTGTAATTTTCCCCTGAGCTTAAATTTTCCCTTACTTTGATTTGCAGAACAATTCTTTTCTCTATTTTTTAAAACCTTCTCTTTCAGACCATGCTCTGGAGGTTCTCACTCTATTCTCAAAGAAGCGGATTAAGATATTTTCCTAGATGAAGAGCTATCTCCCCAGATTTGAATTCTTAATGACATAAAAGTGGTCACAGCAGTTTTTATATTAAATACTGACTTTTCCTTTCCTTTTCATGAACAGTTATTTTCAATTTGAAGATGAGGAAACTGAGGCTCTGAGTCTTTCAGAGTGCTTGTACACGCACCAGAGCTAGCAAGCAGTGATGGTAAGACCTTGTTCTGAGGTTTTTCTACTCTACTCTTCTGTTCTTCAAGACACTTCAATGCTAATGGTGTTTGCTGTAATGATATCAAGCCGTATCTTAATTTGCTTTTCACCATTGTAAGAGATCACCCCAAAGAACACTTCGCATTGACTTTCAACTGCTCAGAATTCAAGTAGCAAAATCTCGATGCTGAGGAGCAACAAATGTCATGGCTGCCGTTAACACAGCCGAGTCAGGCTGTTTATGCTCCTTGTAAAAATAATTGTCTCATCAATCTTCACCTCAGCCACCTAGTCTTGTTGCCAAGGTCAAGTTAAAGATGCAGGTGAATTGCAAATATGTCATCATGCACACAAAACACGGTCCCCATGCCAGTGCTGTTTGAAGTGGCAATGAGTGTTAAGAGATCAGAAGCTGGAGATGAGAGATAGAAATTCACCTCTGTGAAAGTGCAAGATGGCCCTACTCCCCAGAACATCTGATACATGCCGCATGTTAACTGGGTACAGAAAGGCCTTCTCGGCGAGGGAGGTCTAGTTTCCTTTGTAATTCAATTCTACCAAATCTGCTCAGTGTTGACTTAAATGGTAAACTTTCATTAACTTTTAGAAAAACATTTCTTTTTTAGTGGTCATTCTGCTATCACAGAAGCAGTGACTTAAATGCAGGAGAATCCACACAGACGAAAGTTCTTGCTTCAATGCACAAATTACACCTTTGAATAATTAGAACAGAGTGTATCATGGCAGGTCATTGATTAATATGAGCTTAGTTTAGAAGAAGGGAATACAGAAAATGATTCTTAGAGGTTGGTTATACATTTTTAGAAATGATGAGCAAGTGTCTGTCTTTAATTTGGCTTCTTACTCAACAGTTATTTATTTACTAGGCCAGATATGGTGTAGGACACAGAAGCAACAGTGAACACCACACTGAACCTGTTTTAAGGAGCTGACAAAAGATAGGTGAATGAATAAGTTATGACTGCCCAGATATGACAGGCGCTATGAGAGAGGGAAAAATCCAGGGTGCTGTGAGAGCACAAGTAGTATCATCTTGGTGGTCAGAGAGAGTGTTTGAGGAATAAATTGGTATTTGAAGGATAAGGAGTTCATCAGGCAAAGAGATAGATGTAAGTGGTTATTCCAAGCAAATGAACAGCAAAGTTTAAAGGTTGGAAGGAGAGTGATGATTGAGAGCAAGTAGGTATGGAGTGGTAGAGAGGAGAAGAGAGAAAAATGTGGGTTACTTTTGGAACATTTGAGATTGACATGTTTTTGGAGCATCCACATAGAGATGCTCAGGAAAAAAAAATAAGGAAATTTATGTCTGCTGCTAAGGAGCTGATTTGGATACAAATGTGGGCTGGAGAGTCATGGCCACTCAGCCTAGGTGCATTGGGAGTTGAAGCAAGAACCCAGAATGTGTTGTGTAGACTGGGATGAAGAAGACCCGGAGGAACTCCAATGTTTAAGAGATGTACAGAAGAAGAGAAGTCCCCAAAGGAGACTAGGAAAGCAGGTCATAGAGATGGAAAGGAAAGTGGCATGATGCTATTCAGTTTATTTTTTGCTTGGGAGAAGAAGTACTGCATTGTCACTTTAAGGACCTACAGAGTGGCTAAATGGGGAGATGGCATAGCTCAGGAGCCAGGCAGGTCTGTTGTGATGTGGTGCCTGCCACACATAAAACATCTGCTAGCCAGATTCAGCTTGAGGGCTGCCAGTCTGAAGCCTCTAAACTAAATCAATTCATTAATTTTCAAATGAAGAAATTGACAACCATTGTTATCCAGTTGAGTTACTTTTACCCAGTCCAGAGCTCTTTCCTATATACCACACTGCTTCAATTCTGAGCAGATGTCTAACCTACAGGTTCTGGCTAGGTGTTATGTATTGTCAAGGGAGTGTAAGATGCTCATTTATTTATAAGGATAAAGTCATTAAAATTCTCCAGGGGTTCTTAAGAAATGATGTTTTCATGCACCCTTTTCCATTTCTTTTGTAAACAGATGACAGTATGTTTGTGTTTATCCTCCGGTAGAATAGATAGTATCTGACTTCCCAGATTCAGAAAGCAATGAGGCAGAACATTCCAGAGACTACCAGAAACCACAGCTGGATTCCTTTGATAACACAGGACCTTAAAATCAGAGAGTAACATTCCATACAACTTAGTGGCACATTTGAGGCATCTACTAAGAGCCTAGCACTGTGCAAAAGTGTTTTTCGTTTCTTTTCATGCAAATCCTATTGGAAGAGGGTGGCCAAGTGCTTAATACTAGGGCGGAAATAACACCAAACTTATTTTTTACATCCTGAGCAACACCTTAAAACTCTATGAGCCACTACAGCAGCTTTGAAGTAAATAACAAAAAATTTTCTCTCAAAGCTTGCCCAGCAGAACTGAGGCTCAGGCATCCTCTGAGGAAGAGGCTGGCAATCAGTACATGAATGAATGTAGTTCATTTCTTCATTCTTTTATGCTTTGAATAACAAAGATTTCACTGAATGGAGTTGCTACACCTACTCTCCACAAAAACCCTTTCTAGAACGGGATTCACCTTTGGCCTCAGGTAGCTGCAGCCCATTCCTTACAACTGCCCTAAGCGCAGAAGGCAAAACCCTTGTTTTCCCTTGTGTTCTCTCTTCCTCTCTGATTTGTCTGATTCTTGTGGAATTGAGCTTCAGCTGAAATAAACTGTGATGCTGGGGAGAACCTACATTTAGAATTGAGTATGTGAATGGTGGCCATCTCTTACTTTTCTAATGTGTATGAGAAAATTTCCTTCCTTCCTTCCTTCCTTCCTTCCTTCCTTCCTTCCTTCCTTCCTTCCTTCCTTCCTTCCTTCCTTCCTTCCTTCCTTCCTTCCCTTCCTTCCTCCCTTCTCCTCCCTCCCTCACTTTCTTCTCTTTACTTGCTTATATATCTAACTTCCTTTACTTGTTACCCTTTTCTTTTTTTTCACTTCTTTTTCTTACTTCCCTTATATTATTTCCCATTCTCGCTTCCCATTTCTCACTTCCCATTTCTCGCTTCTCCTTTTTTACTTCTCTTTCTTGTTTTTCTTCACTGCTTCTTTTATCTTGCTTCCATTTTTGCTTCCCTTTTCTTAACTTCTCTCGTTTCTCTATTCTTGCTTTCTTTGCTTTCTTCCCTTTCTTGTTTTCTTTTTTTGCTGCACTTTTCTGTATCCCTCTTCTCTCTTCTCTTTTGTCACTTCCTTTTTCTTGCTTCTCTTCCTCACTTTTTTTAACTCTTCTTTCTTGCTTTCCTTTTTTTCACTTCTCATTCTCACTCACATTTCATTACTTAACATTTCTTGACTCCTACTTCTTGACTCCTTTTTCAGGCTTCCCTTTCTTGCTTTCCCTTTCTCATTTCCTTTTTCTCATATCCCTATTATTGCTTCCATTTTCTTGCTTTCCTTTCTTACTTCCAAATTTTTCTTGTTTCTCAGTTCTAGCTTCCATTTTCTCACTTTATTTTTCTCACTTCCCTTTTCTTGTTTCTCTTTCCTTGCTTCCCTTTTATTATTTACCTTATCTTGCCATTAGTTTCTGGCTTTCTCTTTCTTGGTTCCTACTTTTCCTTTCCTAATTTTGTTTCCCCTTTTACTTCTTTTTTTTCTCACTTTTTTTCGTTATCCTTTACTCTCTTCCTTTTTCTTGCTTCCTTGCCCTAGATTCCCATTTCTTGCTTTCCTTTTCTGATTCCCATTCCTTGCTTCTTTCCTTACTTCCATATTTTATCTCCCTTTTCCTGTTCTCTTTTCTTACTTCCCTTTTTCTGCGTCCTTTTCTTGCTTCTCTTTTCTCACTTTCCCCTTTCACTTTTCTTTTCTTGATTTCCTTTTCTGACTTCTATTTACTTATTTCCCTTTTCCTGCTTTCCATTTTCACTTCCTTTTTCTTTCTTCCCTTCCTTGATTCCATTTTTTTTACTTACTTCTCCTTGTTTCTTGCTTCATGTTTCTTGCTTATTGTTTACTGCTTCCTTTTCCCCCCTTTACTCATTTTCTTTTCTCAGTTCTTTTTCTTTCTTTCTTTCCTTGCTTTCTTGCTTCCATTTTTCACTTTCTTTTCTCACTTCTCTTTTCTGGCTTTCTTTTCTTGCTTCTATTTCATTTCTTCCCATTTCTCTGTTCTTTTTTTTTCCCTTCTCTCTTTTTTTCTTGCTTCTCTTTCCTCGTTTCTCATTTCTTGCTTTCCCTTCCTTGCTTCTAATTACTTGTTTTCACTTTCTTGCTTCTTTTGTCCTTTTCTTATCTATTTATTATGCTTCTCTTTTTTTGCTTCCATTTCTGCTTACTTTTTTTTTTTTTTGCTTCTCTTCTTGTTTCTTATCTCTTTTTGCTTGCTCCTATTTTTGGCTCCTCTTTTCTTGTTTCCTGTTTTGTTTTTTCTTTCTTACTTTTTTAAGTTGTTTTTCTTCTTCCTTGCTTTCTTTCCCTAAATTCCATTTTCTCATTTTCTTTTTTTTGCTTCTTTCTTTCTTTCTTTCTTTCTTTCTTTCTTTCTTTCTTTCTTTCTTTCTTTCTTTCTTTCTCTTTCTCTCTCTCTCTCTCTCTCCCCTCCCTCTCTCCCTCCCTCCCTCCCTCCCTCCTTTCTTTCTTTCTTTCTTTCTTTCTTTCTTTCTTTCTTTCTTTCTTTCTTTCTTTCTTTCTCTTTTGTTGGCTTTCTTCTCTACTATGCATCACTTGTATTGCTGTCTGATTTCTCTTTATAGTTCACTTCTCTTTTCTCCCTTCACCTTTTGCACTTCCCTTTCTACTTCACTATTTTGCTTACCTTCCTTTGTTTCTATATTTTGCTTCCCTTGCCTTCCTTGTCTTTTCTTCTTTTTCTCTTTTTTGCTTCCTTTCTCTTGCTATCCTTCCATACTTCCTTATTTTCTTTTTTGTTGTTGTTATTGTTGTTTTTTTCTTTTCCATTACTCACTTCACTCTTCCTCTACCCCCATATATTTGACCCCCTTTACCCCGTCTACCTACCTGCTCCTCTCCTACCCTGTACTCTCTGATAACCACTAGTCTATAGTACAAGTCCATGAATCTTTGTTTGTTTGTCCTGTTCATTTGTTGTTTTTAGGTTTATATCCCACATATAAGTGATATCATATGATTTTCAACTTTTTCTGTCTGCTTTATTTCACTTAGCATGATTATCTCGAGGTCCATCCAGGTTGTCGCAAATGTCAGTATTTCATCTCTTCTTATGGCTGAGTAATATTCTATTGTATATATGTATCACAGCTTCTTTAGCCAATCATCTATCGTTGGACACTTCGATTACTTCCATGTCCTGGCCACTGTGAATAATGCTGCTGTGAACATCAGTGTGCAAATATTTTTTCAAATATATTTTTAAGTCTAAATATGCAGTAGAGGGCTTGCTGGCTCATATGGTAGATCAATTCTTAGCTTTTTGAGGAACCTCTATACTGTTTTTCATAGTGGCTGTACCAATTTGCAGTCCCACCAACAGTGTATGAGGCTTTCTTTTTCTCTACATCCTCTCCAACATTCTTATTACTTGTCCTGTTGATTATGGTTATTCTGACAGGTGCGAGATGGTATCTCATTGTGGTTTTGATTTGCATTTCCCTAATAGCTAGCGATGTTGAGCATCTTTTCAAATATTTGTTTGCCATATGTATGTCCTCTAGGGAGAAGTACCTGTTCAGGTCCTCTGCCCATTTTTTGATTGGATCATTTGCTTTTTTGTTGTTATTGAGTTGTATGAGTTCTTTGCATATTCTGGATATTAGGCCCTCAACGGAGGTGTTGCTTACAAATATATTTTCCCACTTGGATGGTTGTCTCTTTACCTTGTTGACAGTTTCTTTTGCTGAGCACAAGCTTTTTAGTTGGATGTAGTCTCATTCATTTATTTTAGATTTTACTTCCCTTGCTTTTGAGGTCAAATTCATAAAATCCTCTTTAAGTTCAAGGTCCATGAATTTAGTTTCTATGTTATCTTCTATGCATTTTATTGTTTCAGGTCTTATATTCACGTCCTTAATCCATTTTGAGTTAATTTTGGTGTGTGGTGATAGACAACAGTCTAGTTTCATTCTTTTGCAGATGGCTTTCCAGTTTTCCCAGCACCATTTATTAAAAAGGCTTATCTTTCTCCGCTGTATGTTTTTGACTTTTTTTTTGTTGTTAAAAATTAAGTGCCCATATAAACATGGGTTTATTTCTGGACTCTCAATTCTGTTCCACTGGTCCCTGTGTCAGTTTTCCTGCCAATACCATGCCGTTTGATTATTGTTGCTTTGTAGTATAATTTGAAGTTGGGCAGAGTGATGCCTCCAGCCTTGTTCTTTTTTCTCAGGATAGCTTTGTGCTTCCATACAAATCTGATTTTTGTTCTTTTTCTTTAAAAAAAAAAGCCAATAGGATTTTGATGGGGATTGCATTAAATCTGTGTAATGCTTTAGGTAATACGGTCATTTTAACTATGTTGGTTTTTCCAATCCAAGAACACGAAATATCTTTCCATTTCTCTGTATCTTTTTCAATTTCTTTTAATAGGGTCTTATAGTTTACATTATATAAGTCCTTCATATGTTTTGTTAAATTAACTTCTAGATATTTTATTCTTTTTGTTGCAATTGCAAAAGGAATTATTTTTCTACTTCTTTACTGACACTTTGTTATTAGAGTATAGGAACATTATAGATTTTTGAACATTGATTTTGTATTCAGAAACTTTACTGTTTTTGCTTATTGTTTCTAGTAGTGTTCTTGTGGAGTCTTTAGGGTTTTGTATATAGAGAATCATGTCATCCTCAAATAGCGACAGTTTGACTTCTTCGTTTCCTATTTGGATGCCTGTTATATCTTTCTCTTGTCTGATTACACTCGCTAGGACCTCCAATGTTATACTGAATAACAGTGGTGATAATGGACAGCCTTGCCTTGCTCCTGATCTTAGAGGGAAGGTTTTTAGTTTTTCACCATTATGTATAATGTTGGCTGAGTTTTGTCATAGATGGACGTTATTATGTTAAGGTACTTTTCTTCTATACTGATTTTGTTAAGTGTTTTGATCATAAATGGATGCTGTTTCTTGTCAAAGGCTTTTTCTGCATCTATTGATATGATCATATAATTCTTATTTTTCAAGTTGTTTATGTGGTGTATTACATTAATTGATCTGCATATGTTGAACCATCCCTGTGCCCCTGGGATGAAGCCCACTTAATCCTGGTGTAAATCTTTTTAATATATTGCTGTATTCGGTTTGCTAGTATCTTATTTAGGATTTTTGCATCTTTGTTCATGAGAGATATTGGTCTGTAGTTTTCTCTTTTTGTGTTATCTTTACCAGGATTTGGTATCAGGTTGACATTGGTTTCATAAAATGAGTTGGTTTTTTGATTTTTTGGAAGAGTTTGAGGAGAATAGGTATTAAACCTTCTTTGAATATTTGGTAGATTCACTGGTGAAGCCATCTGGTCCTGGACTTTTACTTTTTTGTAGGTTTTTGATGATTGTTTCAATTTCCATATTGCTGATTGTTCTATTTAGATTTTCCAGTTCTTCTTGATTCAGTCTAGGAAGATTGTATTTTTCTCAGTACTGGTCCATTTCTTCTAAGTTTTTAAATTTGGTGCTATATACTTTTTCATAGTATTCTTGTATGATCCTTTGTATTTCTTCGATGTCAGTTGTAATTTCCCCTCTTCCATTCCTGGTTGTGTTTATTTGTGTCCTTTCTCTTTTTTCTTTAGTGAGTCTAGCCAGGGGTTTGTCAATTTTATTAACCTTCTCAAAGAACCAGCTCTTTGTTGCATTTATTTTTTCTAATATTTGTTTTGTTTTGTTTTGTTTTCAATTTCATTTATTTCTGGTCTAATTCTGATGATTTCTTTCCTTCTGCTGACTTTAGGCTTCATTTGTTCTTACTTTTCTAGTTTTTTAAGTTGAAGCGTTAGGTTGTTTATTTGAGCTTGTTCTTGTTTTTGGACATAGACCTGTAATGATATGAACTTTCCTCTTATGACTACTTTTGCCATGTCTCAAAAGTTTTGATATGTTGTACTATCATTATCATTCATTTTTATGTGTCTCTTGATCCCTCTTTTTATTTCTTCTCTGACCCAGTTATTCTTCAGTAGCATGTTGTTTAATCTCCATGTATTTGTGGTTCTTCCTGATTTCTTTTTGTAGTTGCTCTCTAGTTTCAAAGCATTATGATCAGAGAATATGGTTGGTATGATTTCAAACCTCTTATATTTGTTGAGGCTATCTCTATGTCACAGTATGTGGTCGATTCTTGAGAATGTTCCATGTGCACTAGAGAAGAATGTATAAGCAGCTGTTTGGGGATGGAAGGCTCTGTAAATGTCCAGTTGGTTTAATGTGTCATTTAAAGATGTTATTTCCTTATTGATTTTCTGTTAGGATGATCTGTCTATATCTGATAGTGGGGGATTTAGGTCCCCTTCTACAGTAGTGTTTTGGTCTCTTTTTCCCTTCAGTTCTGTTAGTAATTGCTTTACATATTTCGGGGCCCCCCGATTGGGAGCATAGATATTAATAAGTGTTATGTCTTCTTGGTGCATGATTCCCTTTATTGTTATGAAGTGTCCCTCAGTATCTTTCTTTACCTATTTTTATTTCAAAGTCTCTTTCATCTGATATTAGTATCATTACTCCCGGCTTTCCCAGAATGCCATTTGCTTGAAATATCATTTTCCACCCTTTAACTCTGAGTCTATATTTGTCTTTGGAGCTGAGATGTGTTTCCTGGAGGCAGCTTATGGTTGGGTTTTGTTTTTTGATTCATTCTGCAACTCTGTGCCTTTTTATTGGTGAGTTCAATCCATTTACATTTAGGGTGATTATTGAAATATGAGGTATTCTTATCACGATTTTAGTTTTTACTTTTTGGTAGCTCAGTGTTTCCATTGCTTCCTTGTCCCTGTGTTTCTGTCTTCTTTATTTTGGTTGGCTTTTATGAGTTTTACCTCTGGGTCTTCTTGTTTTATGTCATATACTTCAGTTCTGAATCTTTGGTGTGGGGTTACCATTATGAATATGTAAAGGATAATTATATATATACAGTCGTCCATTTTCTTCTGCATGTGCCTTATCTCTATTTCTTTTTGCAAATTTGAATCCTTCCTTTTTCAGTCATTGTTATCTCACTTTGTCCCTATGTATGCTGAATGTTCATTACTATCTTACTATAGCAATTGTCTTCTTATTGTTTAAGCTTATAATGCCCTGTTCTTAGTAAAGTTTGCACTCCTCTGCTTCTATTTGCCTGATAGTCACTTTACTCCTAATTATGTTTTTGTTGTTGTTGTCATTATTTTGTTTTAGGTGAGCTGATCCCTTTTAGTATTTCCTCTAGTGTGGACCTCATAGTGGAGAATTTCCTCAATTTTTGTATGTCTGGAAAGGTCTTAATTTCTCCTTCATATCTAAAGGAGAGCTTAGGTGATAGTTCCTTTTACCTAATAGTTTAACTATTTGTTTCCATCCCTTTCTGGCTTGTAAAGTCTGTGCTGAGAAGTCTGAAGAAAATCTAATGGGTTTTCCTTTATAAGTTGCCATTTTCTTCTCTCTGGCTGCCCTGACAATTCTTTGTCATTGATTTTTGATAATTTTAATACAATGTGTCTTGACGAAGACCTTTTTGGGTTGAGGTAATTGGGTGTTCTGTTGACTTCTTGACTTCCAAGCTCTAGCTCATTCCTTAGATTTGAGAAATTCTTGTCAACTATTTGAAAATGCTTTCCAGTTCCTGCTCCTTTTCCTCACCTTCGATAATGCCCGTTATTCTTACGTTTCCTCTCCTGATGGTATCAGCTAGTTCTTGTATTTCTCTTTCATTATATTTCATTCTTCGGTTTCTCTCTTCTTCCTTCTGATTTATTTCTAGATTTCTGTCTTTGATATCCTTTCCTCCACTTGGTCAACTCCATTTCCCAAGCTTGCTATTTCATTTTTCAACTCTGGCAGTGTGTATGTGTGTGTGTGTGTGTGTGTGTGTGTGTGCACGCACGCGTGCATGTGTTTTATCTCCAGAAGTTCTATTTTGTTCTTTTTGACGGTTTCAATCTCCTTGCTCTGCTCATCTAGTTGCTTTTTCAATTCCTGAAATTGTTGATATGACTTGTTTCAGAAATTTTTGAGTCTTTTCAGAAGCACCACCCTGAAATCTCTGTCATTTAAGTCGCATATTTCTATGTCTGTAAGCTTATTTTCTGGAGATTTTTCTCTTTCTTTCCGAAATGCCTTGTCACCTTGGTTGTTCATTGTATTTAATGGACTATTTCTCTGCTTGAGCATTAATGGAAATGTATTCTGCTTTTTTTCTAGAGAGAAGATTTATTGTAGTATCGGTCTCTCTTTAACCTGCTGCAAAGAAGGTGCTTTTCTTTAGGTTTCCAGTAGGTGGCATCTAAGCCTCTTGGATCCCTGTTTTTTATAAAGCTTTAATAATACCTTAATATAATGCCTTTATTTTCTTGTAGATGTTTCATCACGCTCACTACCCTGTTTCAGTTCTTGTTAGTATTATTAACAGTTTCAGTAGCATTTGCTCAGATTCCCTGGGGCTCCTTGGAGATCGGTCTTGGAGGGTACGTGGGGAGGGGTCCTCTGGGTTGTGGGTTGGGAGCTGCAGCTCAGCCTCAGTTTTGAAACCCTGGCCAGTAAAAATCCACTGTTATTTTTCTGCCATCTGCTTCTCCGTTTTTCTGCCTTGTTGACTGGGCCCTGCCACTGGCTGCAAGGAACTCACAAACTCTCCCAGGCACAGCTTTTCAAGGAACTCACCGTACCTTCTCCCCTCCCCCTCCCCTACAGGGAACTACAGTGGCTATGAGAGGAAACTTCTTAATTTCTCCCAGTCCACTGCCCGATACCCGGGGTTCTTACTTGTGGTAGCTCTTATGCGCAGATCCTATGCTCAGACGTGCTGGTGTGCAATTTGGGTGTTTTTTGTTCAGTTTTAGATGTTCAATTTATTGTTGTTTCAAGGAGAGAGATCTGGGGACATCTCTCACTCTGCAATGTTTTATTTCTCTGTTCCCCATCTTTATATTTCTCCTCCTCTTCCTTCTTTTTCTTCATATTCATCTTCTTCATCTTTCTCAATATATGACCTTTGATAACTATGGAATTCATAGTAGTGATATTGGAAGAACATCTCTTTCCAAAAAAGGTAGACTAGCACTCCTGCTTCCACTACTTTCTATGTGTATAAACACAGCAGCAGGTCGCTGCAGCTCTTAGAGCAGTGTCCTCATTGTTTTGATAATCTAGTTGTTAGGTGAGTTATCCCATCAATGTGTTCAAATCAAATTGACTTGAACTTCATTCACGCAGTGGGGGCCCCACATCTCTACAGATTTTAGGTGAGATGGTTGCATTGCGTTTCCCAGTGGACTCTGAGCTCTTGGGCCTGTCATGTAGTTCAAAAGATGGGTCTTCTTATGGTCCTACACTTCTTCTCTAGTTTGAATCACAGCATCTTGCATGTGGAATACCACTCACTTTCCTGGCTTCCTTCTTCAAACCTGTCTTGCACAGTGTTTCTGTTGGTAGCAGACTGTATGGATAGCTTGGGGCCAATGAGGGGTTTTATATCTCCATGCTGCTGTTTGGGTTTCATCTCTCCCTAAAGCAGAGGTGGCAAATTTATGACCAACAAGCTAAATCTGTGCAGAACAAAGGCAATCCACAGACATACCATTTGGCTGGCCCAGTGTTATACACAAACTTTTAAATTAGTCCTAGCATTTGAAAATCAGGAAATTTTATATAATGATTTAGCTTTCTGGCTGCTCTTGAAAAATGGAGGATCGGGTCATGCCGGATCCTCATTTCTAAGTGATTAGATGCAGCTGAGTATCATTTGCTCCCTAAAGGAGCCAAACTGTCCAGTTCACCTTACTCTTTTTTATTCATTCTCTTACTTGTCTGGTTGCTTGGATGCATTAGAGGAAGAGAGGCTGTTCTCTTTATTAATGTGTCTCAAAAGCATCTTGTTTATGATCCAAATCTTTCAAGATCCACTTAACACTTCCTTCTTGGCACATTATTGCCCTTGAAGTGATGTACCCAGGACAGACTATATCATCTTAAATGGATAGAAGGGGAAGAGTTTATTAGGAGTAAAGAAAAATTAGGAAAAAGAAATCCGTTTTGCCCTAAATTATCTCTTGAAATGACATCAAATATCATCATCTTGAAATAATAGCATTTTCCTGTTATTCTCCAAATCTTACCAGAGTAAAGTGCTATTTCGGGTGGGATACAAAGTCAGATAAGTAAACTTCTTAAAGTACTTTAAAAATTTATTAAAACATTTATTCGTTAATTTTGGTATTATTCTATTCTGGTTTTCTTTAAATATAATGGCATGTTAAATCTCTGCTTGCTGCCTTCAATTAGTTAGTTAAAATTTTCTCACAAGAAGTTTTCTCATATGTTTAAAAGTTGGGATTTTCCATTTCCTGTGTATCCTGATAATCATATTCTGCACAAATACCAGTCCTTTCTCAGCCGCAGTATATCAAATGAAACCCCTAGCCCCCATTCCTTTGCCTCCTGTTTCTCCATGGCACTTACCTCCATAACATGGTATATCTTTTACTTTACTCTCTCCCCCCCTACCCCACTCCATTAGATGCAAAACCCACAAATACAAGGCATTTTGCTATTTCATTCACTACCATATCCCAGTGCAGTCCTCAATAGGCTCTCAGGATTTGTGGAATAAGTGAATCCTAGACCAAGAAGGAAGATTGTCTTTCTCTGTGCCACAGAAGAACCAGCTCAGCTCTGTCAGTGGGCATCCCAGCAGGAGACACTTAGAACTTTAAGCTGGGTAATGTGTGGAGAGTTTAAATGAAGACATACTGTTTACAAAGGCGTGGGCAGGGCTGAAGGGGATAAACAAAGTATAACGTAGTATAGCTGATGGACGAGCAATGGCTATATTACTTTTACATCTGAAGGGACAAGGGAAAGGAGTCACTCTCAGATTCTAAAGGATAACTACTTGAAGAGGGCTACTCACAGAAGTATGGCCTTTGGAAGAGGGACTCAAGCAACCTGAGGAAAGGCTTTGGTCTCCTGCCCTAATCTCCCAGTTGATCAAACCCAGTGGAATCAGAAGACAAAAGAGCTGTTGATGTGGTTTATAAAATCGACCCTTGGGGCCTAGAGTCTGGTGCAGAGTATGGGAGATGGGTAAATATGGAAGAACAATGGAAAATAGCCAGCTTGTAAGCGCTTCTGCTGTGACTCATCTTCTGTTTCAAGCACAGTTGTGGTTAGCAACTAAAAGTGAGAACTAGGGGTTCCTCCTGATTCTAGTAGCAGTTGGTCAGGAGAGAGGTAAGTAATCAAAAGTCAGAATACATAAGCTTGATGGCTATCTAAAGTCTATGTAAACAGCAAATTTGGGGGGCAGTTTACAGAAACTGAGGGGCAAGTGTAGAGAGAGAGAGAGAGACTGAGAACCTGGAAGTCACGAGTAGCATGGGGTTCTCAGAATAGAGGAATCCACGGGCTTCTCTGGCCACCAGCCTGCCCATGCGCAGATGACCAGGCAGCTTCCATGGCCATTGCACTGCTTTTCCCCGATGTTTCCCCATCCTCAGTCAGCCTGAGGTTTTCTGTCTCATTGTGGCTGGAGAGTTGAGCTTTGAACACAATGGTGGGGGCTGGCAAATGTATTTCTGACTTAAAATCTGTTAAGAACAAAAGATTTTGTGCAGACAGGGGGCTTGGGGTTCACATCAAGGGACCCTCCCTTGATTGGGATGTGAGTTTGGTCTACTCAGTCCATTATCTCTAATTTTACAATACTTAAATCACCTTTCTCTCTATAACTTTCTCAGATCTGTGCTCATTTCCTCTTCTCAAGGAAGAATTCATTGTTTCTTCATCTTTGATACCTTTGCACTTGCTGTATTGTAATGTTAGGGTATTTTTCACATTGTAATATAACTGGTTGTTAGTGGCTCTTCTACCTCCCCCTACATAGTCACACATGTGCATGTACACACACACACACACACACACACACACACACACACACACTCACACACACCCCTTTCATGACAGCTTTGTTCATCTTCACATTCCCATACACAGTGCATGGAACATGGTAAAACATCAATTAATGATTATTGCATGAATAAGTGACTGAATGAGAGCTGGACCACCTAGGATTACCTCCATGTCTGTTTACCATGTTTTTTTTTCTCATATATATCCTTCCTATCATGAAAGTTTACCTGTATGTTTCATTGTTTCTTCAAGGTCTTGCTGGATAACTGGCTCAGTAATCTGATATTCTAAATCATGGCAATACATAGTCTATACAATTGGGTTATATGTTTCCCTGCACTAGAAATTTTGCAGGCAAAATGTCTTCATTTCTTAATCCAAATTTAATTATTTTCCCGTGTGCCCTTCTCAGCAATTAGTCTGTATCTTTCTAAAATGGTATCAGATTTGGTATCCATCTGAATCAGATTTATTTTGCAATGTTCTTGTTCATCCAAGTCAAGGATGCCCCAGCATTCTACCACCTGACAGCTGATAATTCAGAATTTCCTGATTTGGAGACTGCTTATGGCTATAGAAATTTTAATCTGCTCACATTAAACAACTAGTAGCTCCTCTGCTCATGTATAATTCCTCACAGGAGCTATCGACCCTACACGTGCTATGTTTTTGACAAGCCATTTTGCCCACATAGGATTAAATTATTTCACAGCGGAAAGAAAAGAACTAGGGATGAGAACATTGAAGGCTCTGGGAAAGGGGAAAACAAGGTCATAGCAGCTGCTTTTTCTTTCTGGAACGCTATAGAAATTTGCAGTTTAGACAAATGGTTTTGATGTATCACTTCATTCTCCTAAAGTTGCCTGGTTCAAAGACCACAAACCTAAAGAATTGAACCCAAAGAAGAGCCATATAAAGTCAGGCCTCTGGAAAATTTTTAGGTAGTTGAAATCCTGTAGACATGCCTCCTTTGGTTCTCATAACACTTATTTACTGAAGCACCTTGCATATTTATTGTTTTGGTTGTCAGTAGTGTCCTCAAAACTCTTGTTTCCTAATAGTATGGATTAGACTTTGTTTATACAGTAATTGTGTCTGCTGCATAGCAGGTACTCAAAATCCTTATTTATGAGTGAAGTGATGAAATGTGTAGGCTAGAGCATTGACATGCTAGCATTTTTAAGATGTTCTTCTAATACAAAGGCAAGAGAAAGGTAAAGGACACGGTGACCACAGAGCAGAGAGAATCACCAGAATAGAAGAGGAATCTGGCCACCTAAGGGTTTACATGAGTGGGAACCAGTGTGTGGCTCTGGCCTTGACAGGCCATGCTGGGGTCGTGTCATGCCTTAGAAACTTGTTGATTGTGGGAGGATACACCAGAGCAAACTGTCACCCTAACCTAAGTCAAGGGCATCACTTTGGTGCATAGAACATAGTCTATGTGTCCAAAAACATCACTTGAAGCAAATCGCCCCCAATCTATGTGGGACCAGTGTTCACTCTGTGACTATATTTGAGAAGGTGGTGGTAATAGGGAAATTGGACCTTGCAATTCCTTCTCAACTTGATATTTGAAAGTCACATTGACCCCTGGGGTCCAAAAAAGGCTCCACGATCTCAAAGAATCATAGTAAATGTTGGTCTTAAGAAGGAGTGTCTGGACTTCCTATTTGTGCTCCAGTGATTAACTGGAAAAAAATACAAAAAATAAGCTTTTTTGTCTTGTAGTTAATGTAGCCAGACATAAAATTTTATATACAAAGTCTGAAGTATCTATGGAATATCAATGTGGCGGTTTCATAAGGCAGATAGAAATATTGGCCTAAAACATAATGAGGGTTTCGGTCTGGAGATACAAGTTTGGAAATCATTACCATATTGATTAGACTGTCTTGTATTTAGCTTAATATTCTACTATCTATACAGTATGGGTGAACATTAGTATTTGTTGATTGAACAAATTGATGAGTAAGTGAATGAGTCAAGTTTTAACTAAAAAGTAGTATATTTAATTTTTGAAAGCAGTTATGTTAGGACTTTTATATCCAGATTTTTCTTTACTTCAAAGTAATCATTTTGGATTTATTCTTGCAGTATCTTTATTACCCAGGGAAGTTTCAAGATCCTGTAGAAATAACTTCATTCAGAGCACAGACTCTTACTTCTCTTCAGTTGTGGTGACGCTTTATTCTTTGATGGTGAGTGTGATTTCTAGAAATAACCAAAAGTAATTCATAGCCACATTTGATGAATGATTTGGGGAATAGGAGAGAGAATACGATTTTGGTCAGTAACAATTTTAAATTCAAAAGTAATAGAATTTAATTTCTAGTTTTCAAGTCAATTTTAAAATAGCAGCATTAAAACATTTGAGCCTCCAACTACAGCCACCCATGGTGATTACTTTGAAATCCAAAACTGTATTGATTTTAATAGAATAACCTAAAACAAAAAACAAAACCATATATATTATATATTTTCACATAATCATCTCTCTCTATATATTTTATTTTATATATAAATATTTATAGTTATATATTTTATATATTCTATTTTTAAATATAAAGTTTAAGTCTTCAGTGTTGGCTGAAATTATGCTTTCTTAACTTCTTTTTCTTCCTAATTGAATTTACCTTGTCTCTCCCCACTCCCCACCCGATCCATTTAGCATTTCATGGGTCATAACAGCTGTGGTGTTTAAAATGCCTTATGAGTAGAGAAAAGTTCTGGTAACAATAGGATACTCTGAGAAGTAATAAACGGCAAGAGATGTGGGTGAGACCTCACTATACCTTGATTCTTCTACCTTTTGTTACATTATCTAAGCCCTGACTGGATCTGACTGTGATGTGATCATGTTTTTGTTTGTATGGAGTCTGTGCCATTAAATTTTCATGGAGGTGCTCTGACTCCAATATTGGGAAGACGATAATAAAAACAAAACAAAACAAAACAAAACAAAACAAAACAAAAAACAAAACAGTGGTAGTGATCAATTCAAGAGACCCGGATACTAGTTCTGCCAATATTAGTAATGATATTACTATTACTATTACTATTACCAATGCTGCTTATGCCATCACTACTACTTCATTATTTTAGCTTTGCACAAAAATTTTTATATATTTTGTCTCGATTAATCTTCACAACAGCCCTGTGAAGTAGGAAGACATCAACAGATCCATTTTTAGGTAAGTAAAGGTAGCACAAAGTAAACTTTCAGGTGTTCAGTCAAGAATGACATTGGGCAAGTCACTTTAGGTCTTGGGGCTAGACTCTATAAGATCCACATACTTCATAAATTATATGCTCTAATCTTTATTAGGGCACAGTATATCATTATGCATCAGAGTGTAGTTCTGCATCTCATGAGTTCCCCAGAAGCAGGGAATCGTGGGGAAACACTTACCTATGATAAGGGTTTTAATAAGTGCAATAAGCAAGTTGCATAAAATTAAATACTTAAGGAAAAAAATAAAGTCATGAAAGTGTTTATTTTGAGCATATTTTAGTCTTACTATGTTTCCCTCTAGGCTGGGTAGAACCAATACTCTTATCTGAGAAGTTGCTATGGGAACCAATTTGTACTGTTCTCACTTTTCCACAGTATTTTTCTCAGGCCTGTTCTATCTCTAAAAGATCTTAACAGCAGTGAAACAGATATTAAACCCCAGAGGATTAAAAAACAGGATTTGTATTTCTTCTCTCCACGCCCATCATCCTCCCTTCAAAGGCATAACTATTGACAAACTGATGGCTTACAAATTCCACCAACAATGGTCTATTTTCCACACAGAAGGATGCTGACAGAGGGGCTGCTATGCTGATGAAGAGAGGGCTGTGACTACCAGTCGTTGGGTTTCCCACTAACTACAGTTCTACCTGCAGTGGACACAGGTGCTCTGTCCTGGTTTGAAGGATGAGAGCCACTTGTCACTCTTGGAGGAATACAAGAAGCACAGAATTATTATTCATCAATGTCAAAATGATCAAACAAGTGGCAGAAATGGGGATGAGAGGTTTTTTAATTTTATTTTTTAGGGCTCTGAATTCACTGACCAAATAAGCATTTGAGAAACACGGGAAGAATCTGGAAATACTGTGTTCATGAGGTTCTTAAACTTGCTGGTCAGTTTTTATGATGGTCTGATGAGAATACTGTCACATCAAGTTTATTCTTCATTAGAGACTTATGAGGTAGGTATTCAGCACAAGTATTCCTGTTACTATTGCTGTCTAAAAATTATCTCAAAACTTAGTGATGTAAACTGGCTACATTTTATTTTGCTCACCAAATTGACAGTCAGAAATTCAAGATATTTGTGGCTTAGAAGTTCTCACTTAGGACCTCTCATGTGGTTGTGGTCAGAGGTTGGCTGGGGCTGCTATAATCTGAAGGCTCAACGCTGGGCACCAAGATGGCTCAATTACGTAGTGGAGAAATATTTAATACTGGCTGTGGGCTGGTTAGCCATGTGACCTCTCCAGATGGTGGTTTTAGGACAGTTGGATTTCTTGCATGGTGGCTAGCTTCCTCCAGAGCAAGAATCCCAAGAGATGTAAGTGTAGGCTGTATGGCCTTCAGTGCCCAGCTTCAGAAGTCTTAAGCACCACTTCTGCTGTATTCTTTTTGCTGAAGGAGTTATAAGCCTATAAAGACATAAGAGAGGGGATCATAGATCCTAGCTCTTGGTAAGACGGCTGTCAAAGTTTGGGGTCATATAAAGAACCTTCTAATAAATAAGTTTTCTGGAAAACTGCTGATGACTTCAATGCAAATTTTTAAAGCTTAACTCTTTCTTGATATCCCAGGATCATCATTAAGAGCATTTATAATGCACTCCTTGGAAATAACTGTTATTGCAGGGCATAGTGAATAGAATAAGAGTTTTTTTAAAACCTACCTTTTGCTGACTGCTTACTTTGTTCCCAGGTTTATGTGTTTTATCTCAGTTAATTTCTGTTATAGTCTAATGGTAGGGAGAGTGTTAGCTGGATTGTAAAGGTGAGGAAGCTGAGGCTCAGAGACAAATTGCCGACACATGGCTAATTAACTCTGGAGGTAGGTTACTGACTCTGGATTGCTGGATTACAAACCCAGGATTTTTATGGGGGAGAGAGGGTGTTCTTTTAAAATTCTTTTTGAAGGAGATGAGAGCCTTCTTCATGTTCTTTTTTTCTGCCTCAAGGACCGCCTCTTCCTTCCCTATGTGATGACATCACCACTTCCCTTATTCCTAAATAAGTACTTACCTATCAGTTTTGAATGACTCTTGAGAATAATGAATGACTACTTTTTTATAGTTGCAAACTTTTCCCATTGATATGTTTTAGGAGATTTTAGATATTTTCAAACAATCATATCTTTGTGTGTTTTTTTGTTTTTGTTTTGTTTTGTTTTGTTTTGTTTTGTTTTTTTTTGTGCTGTCTCCTACTACCTTCCCATATCCTGCATGCAAAGGATAGCCCGGTGCACCCTGAATCACAAGAACTTCAACCCCTCATGCCCCACCTGATTGCCTCAGTCTGTCTCCTGCTTCTGTGTACGTTGCTGTTTCCTCCTCAGGTTTTGTTCTTTCTGGTTCAAACCCCATGTTTTGTCCTTGAGTTCCTGCTTGCTATTTTTCCTGGTACATGATGACTGATGTCAGCTTACCCCCTTTGCGACCATCTACACAGTCCACGGACTTGGTTCCTAGTCATCCTCTGGTTTCCTTGCTCCCTGTCCATTTCATATTTATTTCCTGTGG
Organism: Eidolon dupreanum; assembly: GCA_028627145.1. Classification (NCBI taxonomy): domain Eukaryota; kingdom Metazoa; phylum Chordata; class Mammalia; order Chiroptera; family Pteropodidae; genus Eidolon; species Eidolon dupreanum. The sequence goes on along the minus strand of CM053503.1, from coordinate 94,996,210 downwards.
GCCAGTCTCTGATCAGTGCCCTGCTAGCCAATATTTTGGTAGAGTCCTCGTTCTCTGAATACCCACACCTGCCCTTTTTATTTGGCAGGGTCTATTCTGCCTCTTTCCTAGTAGAAGACAGACAGGAGGAAAAGAAAGAAAATGGAACATTTGCTCACTCGGCCTCTTGGTAATGATGCCACTGTGATGCTAGGTGTACCAAGTCCCTCATAACCTCGGGCTCTCTCAGGGCCCTGTGTACCTGAGCATACAGGTACCACTGACATCTTGGATGGACATAGAAGTGAGGAAGCTACTCAGCTTCCAAGTCAGAAGTCTGCACATACCTGATATCATTACAAAGTAATTTTCTTTCCACTGGCTGCTCTGTTTTTCAAGTAAGAGAAAGTTGTCACCCTAAACGAGTGACACTTGTGATTCTTCCTTTCAGATTGGATACTTAAGAATGCTTCCATTCCAGCTTCATTTGGATCTCAGCCGGATCTTAGAACTAATGGGTCTAATGCTGGAGACTAACAGCATAATTAATGCTGATCTCTAATCAGTGGCCAGCTTCCCCAGTGTCCCTGTTTCTAAATCTTTCCTTTACGCTTGGGAGTCCAGCTCACTTTAGACCCCAGTGACTGCTCACGTTTTTCCTAGCAGCTGCTCAGTGTGTAAATGAGAGCTCTTTTATGAAAATAGTTCTATGGCTGTTATGGGCATCCACTCTTATCTCAGAGAGAAAACGCTTATCTCCGAGTCTTGTGTAATTCAAATGAGAGAGCTGCATAATGTGTCTCTCTCCTTTAAATTACAGAGAATCAGTAGTCTGTCCTTCTGAAAGGTCCTGTCTCTGTGCCTGAATGAAAATGATGTCTAATGATGCCTGCCGCTAACAAAACTCTTGGCATCCTTATCAGGCAGGGTGGTCAACAGGAGCCTCAGACATTTCCCATAATTTTGCCCCTTGAGATCTCCTTGAGATAACTACATTAATTAGTCTATTCCTAATATTCACATGAGATAAATATCAGGGGGAAACTCTTTGGTAAAGGAGGGTTTTGGAATTGTCTCCAATGGATGAGAAGATTAAACTGAAAATGCCCGCCTGTTATAATGTGTGGATAAACCCGACTCTTTATGCAAAGAAGATTTATAAGAATGACTGTTTTCTGCAGAATATTTCTCAGCCTGAAGGCCAGATATCAATTTGCAGGGATTTGAAAAATCTATGATTGTGGCTAGTTTTCTGATTTGTTTTTTTCTTCTGTGCCTTCTGGAAGGATCATGACTTGACTGTACTTGTAAAGCAATTAGTTCTCAAGAAGTACCACATTACTCTGATTGTAGGAAGGTTAGTTAAAAAGCTCAGCTAACTAGTCATGTTTGGAGGGAACTGAATTTTATTAATTTTCAGGTCACTACTGCAAACCTTCATATGAAATATTACTATAGGTAACTACCCATTTCCAGAAGCTCCATCATACATAAGGGCTCTGCATGTGTTTAAAGACAAAGTCCATGCTCAGGGATGCATATGAGGGCAAGAACTTTTATGAGAAGGTAAAAGAAGAAAGAAAATCTACATGAACCCATGAGGGGCAAAGACTTTTTTTGAATTGAGGTTTAATTGACATATAACATTATGTTAGTTTCAGGTATACAACATAATGATTTGATATTTGTATATATTGCCAAACAGTTACCACAATTAGTCTAGTTAGCATCCATCATCACATATAATTACAAATTTATTTTTCTTGTAATGAGAACTTTTGAGATTTACTCTCATCAACAAATGTTTTCTGGGTGTATTCTGATGTAGTTAGTAAGATGATACCACCCTTGGCAAGCAGAAAAAGGACTGGAGTGAGGCCTGTAGTGTACTGCTGAGTCCTGCTTCTGCCTCTGTCTGGGTGAACCTGCCCCTCCTCATGCTTCATGTGTCTAAGCAGCTTATCAGGTAGATCTCTTGCTTAGCTTTGGCCCCACAGCCCTGCTAAGCTTTACAAAGCAGAGATTTGCCTGGGGTGCCTTAAAAATATCAGAATCCTTGGTTCAACCAGTGGAGGTTCACTATTTAACACCTCCTAATAAAAGCGCCATTTATTTGCCAAGTTATGGAACAAGGTTTTGATACAGGGAGATAAAGTGTGGGTTGTAATTCACATTTGCTGGTTTTCCGTTTACCATGCATCACTCATCCTTGCTCTCCTTCTGAATCTTTGCATAACCTTTTGATACTCAGAGGGGATGGAACTATTTGGTCAAAGTACCTCAACAAGTTGACAGAAATAGTTTTCATATTTAAGATTCATGACAAACTACACATTTTGTCTAAGTGCTATGTTTAGGAGCTCAGCTATTTTGAATGAATGGTATATTTAGTTGCAAGCTGAGACACATAGTCTACCCTGTGGAGTGACTACAGTACCTAATGTTGTATTGAGTTTCACTAGTGTATTAAGAACTATGTACTATTAATTAGTCCAATCCCAAGTTTCATGTGATTAAAAAAGTGAGATAAGGAAACAAATCTGTGGAATTAATTATTTAAAAGGTACACATGTTAAAATGCTTTGCTGAAAAGAGAAAATTTTAAACAAAGTGTGAAGACAGTAAATAGAGATCTTAGATGATTGACTCGCAGCATCACAAAGTTGTCTAGGGCATTCAGGAGTAAAAGGTTGTAAATGGGACATCTTCCATGTTCCTTCACTTATTGATTCTTTACTGAGCATGATGAACCATAGGTCTGACAATTTTATTTTGTAATTTGAGTCTTAATGCTGTACCTAGCAAGCTAAGATACATTGGTAACTAGAAGAATGCATATGTATGTTACATTCTCAAGTGCCATTTTGGACAAAAATGTCAGTTTTTTTTCCCCATGATTCTCACAAATAACCTAGTGATTGATTTGAGTTTAGTTCTTTTCCTTGCCAGTGGGAGAAATATTGGTAATAAGTGTGATTCCCTAGAAGAACAGAAAAAGAGAGGAGGAGGAGAAAGAAATAGATCTTAGATGATCATTTCTGGATCCTTTGAAATACTGACAGTGTGTTGTATCCATGTCCTTTTCCAAAATAGAAATGAGCCTGACTTTTTTAAGGCAAGCCTCAGTAAACCTTCCCTGACTCAGGCAGCCATCCATAAACAGTTGTGCTCCATATAATTCAAATATAATTCAAGTGAGAGCTTTGAAGATTCCTCTCAGCCAGGGCATGGAGAGACCAACCCCTTCTCCTCCTCCTAAAATCCATGAATCCGTTGATTTCATTTTTTCCTGTTGCTTTCTGAACTAACAATTTTTCAGAACACTTGCTAACCAGCTCTCTGCCATGACTATTCTCGTTACTTATGCTAGCATCTGCAATGATGGAATTCAGCTTTTGTCCCCTCAGCTATGTATGTTTACACGTGTGAACTGGTTGAGATGGCTGCTCTAGGGAGTGGCCACAGGCTGGTCCTCATTTCAGGGTTACTCTCCTTCATTAGAGGTCATTTTTGATCACTCTATTCCCAGAGGTTGGTGTGAAAATATGGTATATTTAGAAGACTTGGTCACTTTAGAATTTCAATTTCCACATTTCAATGAAGTGTCACAGCTGCAGTTAGATTAGCTGTTGGAATTTTGTGGCAGATAAGGTTTGTGAAGTCTAGAGAAAGGAGGAAGAAATACAAAATAGTTACAGATTCATCCTCTCAACTTTGTCCTTAACAGGTATGTAAAGTAAGATCAGCAACAACATTCAGTGTTGTGGGAACTAGGTTCCAGTCCAGCTTCTGTCCCTGTCATGGCTTGTGCTTCTAGAAGTTCACTTGCCCTCATTGGGAATCAGTTTCATTTCTATCAGTGGGGACTTTGAGCTCAGCCTTAAGATTTTAGCTTGGGCAACTACTGTCTAGGAGTTCACTGAACCCACTCAAGTTGGATACAAATAATAGATGTATTTTCTGGGGGTGGGAAGAGAGTGTCTAAATCTTTCATCAAATTCTAAGAACTCTGTCACACAAACAATAGTATGAACCACTCTATTGGATGGTCTCCACGGCCCATTCCAACCTAGATGTTCCAGGCTTTCTAGAAGAGTTTATAACAAAAGGAAGTGAACATTAGGGCTGGTTCATGCTCACTGCCTGTTATAGAGTTTTATCTAACTACTTCTGTTCACACTGACCTCTGCCTCCTCGTTTCCTGTAAGCTTTAGTAAAAACATTCTATTATTCATTTATTTATTCATTTATCAAATATTTACTAGAAAGTCATTGAACAAATCTTGATTGAGCACCCATTATGTGTTGAACACTATCAATATGAAGCCAGATGATTGAATCAGCTACACTCCATGAATCACAAAGCATTTTCTGAATCCATGCTGTACTTTGAGTACCACTGGGACCAGTGGTTTTTAAGTTTGTCTGAATATTGGAATCACTGGGGATCATTAAAGCTCTTGTGTTCAGGTCTCAGCCTAGACACATTAAATCAGAAGTCCTAGGGTTAGACTCAAACAGCAGGATTTTTTAAAAGTTGACCCTCATACTTCCAGCTGATTCCAAAATGTAACCAAAGTTGAGGATTATTGTTTGGGATTGTGATCCCTGTCATAGAAATGACACAATCAGGTTAAGAAAGCACAAGATACAGTTAGGGAAACCATATATGATTGTTTATTATTGATTTGTGCAAGTGCTACCCAGCATATTAGGAATAAAATCAAACCATGGCTACAAGTCTTTAGATGACCTGGCCCCTATCCACATTTATTCATTCATTCAGTAATATTGTACATCCAATATGTGCCAACCAATGACCTTGGAAATAAGGATATTTATTGGAAATGATGACAAGTCAGACAAGTGTTTTGCTCTTTAGAGTTTACATTCCCATGAAGAGACAAACCATTAACATGTAAACACATATTGATAAGAGAGTCTTGAACAGTGATAAGGCCTGTGTAGAAAATAAATCAGGATAGTGGACCTGAGAGTGATAGGGTGGTAAAGGATAATTTAGGTCAACTGATCAAGGTCAACTTACAGGTGAGACTTCATTGCCTAAAAGGAGCCAGTCTTGTGCAGATCTGCAGGGAAAGTATTCTAGGCAGAGAGAATAGCATGTGCAAAAGTCCTAGTATAGTGAAAAAGGGGGGCAGCGAAGATGAGGTCTGAAGGTGGGAAAAATCTGAAAGATTAAAGGCCTTGCAAGTATGATTTGGATTTCATTTTAAATGCCCGAGGAGAACTTGCACTAAGGTCCCATTTCACAAGAGAGCATTTACTTTAAATATTTTTATTAAGCATAGGCAGTCCTTGCTTTCCATGGTATTGTGTTATCAAATCTCATTTACCATAGAATCTTCTAAAGCAAGGACATAATTCCTATGTTTTGTTTCACTTAACATGGTACCATGCAAAGTGAAGATGTCCTGTATCTTGTATGGTTCTCTAATTATTTTTGCACTAGTCTTGTTTTCTTAAATTAATTGTAAGATCACTTAGGTAGGGTGAAGAGACCTTGAGCTATTGGATTATTGCTCAATGACCATTTACTCCTTCTCTATGAGTAGCCGATGTCATCCATGGGAAATGTAGAACTTTACTGAATTAACTTTGAACTTGGCCATGCGACTTGCTTTGGCCAGTGGAATGTGAGCAGACTGGACATTTGCTATGTTCAATCAGTGGCAGTAAATGTACGCTCTGCTCGACTTGTTTCTACTGTTCTAAAATTCCTGTGTACTTGCATGTCCCAGAGAGGAGCTCTTCCTTCATGCTGGTTCTATAAGGAGAAGACACACATTTCTAAAATGAGTAGAGCAAGCCAAGCTCAGCAGAGCTGATCAGAGTCATAGTTGACCCATAGCCTTTATAGAATGTGGGCAAGAAATAAACATTTATTTTAATAAACACAAGGAAATGGGAATTACCTGTTCCTGCAGTGAAAACTGACTAATACAGTCTAAGTGGTACTGAAAACTCAGTACTCATTAAATACTCATGAAATATTTGCCAGCTTATTAAATGTGATCCAGAGCACGGACTCTGCGCCAGATTGCTTGAGTTTAAGTCCCAGCTCTGACGCTATCTGTGAGAACATTTCCAAGTTACTCAATCTTCCAAGTACCTACCTCAAAGGATTTTTGTGAGGATTAACTTAGTTTACATATGTTACTTAGTTTACATATACTAATATATATGCACATTTGTGTACAAACGTACATATACTGCTTAGAATTTTTCAATGGGACACTGTTTGCTAGTATTGTTATTCAAGATTCATCATAGTTCCATTTTGACAGTATAGTAATGTTCATTCTATATTTTTTGATTTCTTCCTTTCATGTGTTACTTAAAGTGACTTCTTACCAACCAGAGTTCATTTTTTTTCAGATCAATTTTTTGTTGAGCATTTTAGAGCTTCCCACTGCATTTAGTATTTCCCCTGTGTTCAGTGGACATGATTTTTATTCTCACCTTCCAGGTCAAAAATGAATATGTTAAGCAGAACTATGTTTTACTATACATATCCACTACTTTATCAAGAGGAAAAGTACTCCCATTAAGCAGAAAATAATTAACTGAAAAACATAGAGCAAAACGAAATGTCCAGAAATTGAGGATATTCTAATATTTAAATTTGGGAATATGTGACGAAGGAAGAGACACATATTTAATAGACATCCACTTAAAACAAAGCAGCAAAACCAAGAATCAAACATATATTTTCATCTTGAAGAAAATTCAGAAGCTCTGAAAATCAGTAAGTCTGTTGGTACAAAATGTTGCTTCAATTTATTTTTCCTCTCTCATTGGTGATGCCTGTTCATTTAAACTTCTTTTATGTAACATACATTTTTGTATGACTCATTGTGCCTCGATTATGCTTTAGCAGCCCACCATAAAGCTTAATGCAAGCTAAACGTTTTCCTTTTATTTCTTTATCTTTACTGGGCACCAAACCTAAGCCACCTATCTGTGCTTTATATTTAGTTGCTGGGTAGACACTTGTTACCTAAGATTTCTTCCCCAGCTTTCCTGAGTTTTTAAAACATCACTGCCCCCTGAAATACAGTTAAATCCAAAACTACAGACCTTTCAGCTGGAACTGGCCATGTCACAATGCAACCATTGATTTCCTGGGTGTTTATTTTTGAAACATCATCAGATAATGGATTTGAACAGAAATGGGAAATTGATCCAACTCACAGGGTTTAATTCTGTGATGTGTTGTCACTTAGTAGGTATGTTTAGCGGCACATAATTTTCTCTGAGCCTGAGCCCTGGGACCAGAGGAAGAGTCATTGCTGAGATTCTGTTGCTACTGATAAACCCCATCTTTGGGTGAGCTGACAATAATATAGTAATAATAATATAAGCAGAAACAAATCTTGGAGTTATTGGGAGATAGTATGATAGACCGAAAAGTTCATAGACTTGAGAAGCTGATCATCTGTGGTCTGGTTCCATGTCTTTACATAGTATATCTTTGCATAAGTATCCTAGGTCCCATTTTCCTCAACCTTAAGTGTCCCAAGTACCCTTTGATCGAACAGAAAAAATTTTTCTTCTCATGCAGGATCCAATTCAGTATCACACTTTGCATTTCGTTGTCATGTGTTTTGTCTCATTTAACATAGAACACTTATTTTATTTTTCTTTGACTTCGATGATCTTGACAATTCAAGGAGCACTGGGAATTTATTTTATAGAATGTCTTTCAGTTTGTTTCTAATGTTTTTTCATGATTAGAGACAGGTTTTACATTTTTGGCCAGACCACCATAGAAGCAATGCTGTATCAAATGTATCAGATCAGGAAGCACATGATGTCTATGTCCTGGCATGGTGACGCTGACTTTGATCATTTGGGTAAGATGCTGACTTCTAGGTTTCCCTGTTATAAAATGATCATTTTTCCCTTTTCAATTGGTAAATATCTTATACTTACTTCGAGGCTTTGTAAATATCCTATTGTCATGTGTTTGTGCAATATTTTTAGTATCCATGCACATATTTTTAGAGATGCTGCTGATCCTAAGACTCTTTTTTTTATAAATTTCACTTTTGTCCTGTCAAGGACATTTCACATGTTTTACCTCCCTTGTTCCACACCATTTTGTCACCAGCAACCCACAAGATGTTAGTCTCCTGAGGGCAGGGAACTTGTCTGTTTTGTTCACCTCTATTTTCAGTGCCTACTACATTACCTGGCACATAGTAGACATTCAGGTTGATTCAAGTAAAGGGGTGTTTTGTATTGATGCAGTGATCTTGTGGGGAGTTCAAGTTCAGGAGTGCATTTACACAAACCTAGATGCTATAGTCTACTACTGTAATTATATGTGTGTACTTTTATAAGACTGCAGTGCAGCAGGTTTGTTTACACCAGGATCACCACAACACGTGAGTAATTGTAGTGTAAGCCCTTATGGTTGGCTTTTCTTTTTGTAATGCAAGTGCCTGACTTAAGCTTTGATTGCCAAGGCATCCACTTCAAGGGCAGCTATCTCAAATAAACACATTGTCAGCCACATGACTAGAAAAAAGAGCCAGGCTTCTGTTTTGGAGGTCTTGATTTCCACAACTGACTATTTGGGCTACCTGTTTTTTATCCTCTGCCCACACTCTCAATTCTTTCTCTAATGTTTTAAATTCACTAATAAAAAGTGAGCTCCAAAAACTCTAGGCCCCCACCTTCAACCTCAATAAAAACCCCAGGCCTGTTTCTCTCTGTGTATGTGTCTATATCTGTGTCTGTGTCTGTGACCCCGACACCATCCCTGTCTCCATTCCTGTCCCCATGTCTGTCTCTGTCTCTGTGTCTCTCTCTCTCTCTCTTTCTCAAGAGCTCTCTCCTGAGCTCTTGTGGGCTCCCAGGGTCTCTACCTGAAACTTTACTGTGCACCACCTGAAATGCCTTGTATGCTCCAGGATCTGTAAGTAATAAATTATGTTTGACAAAGGTTTTTAATAGTTATTACTGAAGGGTGTCTTGTAATTGTAATAAGAACCCCAAGGGTCAGTCAAGTAGTACCATTAGTTTAGAAAGAGGAGATGTCTGTGGGAAGCTCACAGGGGCTTAGGTGAGTGCCTCCAGATATTGCTACCCCATAAGCATCACTACCGAAAGGCTGAGACCAGTATAAAACAATGTCTTGCACTACCACCTCACAATAGCTATGATGTCATCAGGTGACAGGAGTTTTCAGCTCCATTCTAATCTCTTGGAACCACCATCGTATATGTGGTTTGTCATTGACCGAAATGTCGTTATGTGGTGCATGACTGTGGGCTCCTGAATGCTGCTATCTGCTCTTCTCTGTTTTAACTTTGGAGATGGTATGTTACTTCAGAAAGTAACTTTATTTTTTAAAATTTGAAAAATTAGCACTTTCTTAAACATCATTAACATCATCAAATCCCGTATCTGCTTCTCATTATCTGTGTGGCCTTGGAAAAAACATAAGTCACTCTCTGCCTCAGTTTCCTCATTGGTGAAGTGGAACTTCCAAGGTTTTTGGGTAGATTTAATAAATTATTATGGGTACTTAAAACTTGACCTATGATAAGCACTTGATAAATATTAGCTATCACCATCATAGCCATCACCACTACCATCATCACCATTATTATCATCATCACTCTAAATCTATAAACATGGATGTAGAACTAAAAAGGGTCAACATTGTTTTTTGTTCATAAATTGTTTTTTGTTCATGAACTTACCACATCATATTGTGAGGGCCTAGTTTCTTCTTCTTCCATTCTTATTTGCCTGTTCCTAAGCAACTCCAAATCTATGCCATTAGGACTCATCTCTATAACTGGAGAGAAAGCCTTACTAGGGTGTGGACAGATAGGAAGGACTCTTGTCATTAAGAATTTGCGGCTCAGTAGACGTCCTAAAATGTTGTATATCTCAGTGGAAGAGGACAGCTAAGTGTTTTGTTTCCAGGCTGAGCTGTAAACAAGTCTCAAAAATTAATTGAGAGAGACCTGATCCAAGTCTCCTGGCCCACCTATTTGTACCACTAGATAGCGCTGTGGCCCTAGTTTTAAATTCCTCATCACTGGTTTAGAAGAATGAAAGCAGCTCACAAAATATATCAAGAAGTATCTCAACAGGATTACTTGGCGTGAAAAGGTACCTCCCAGGATTAAATTAAGAACTTTTAGGAACAGTTGGTAAATGGAACAATTTAAACCTTTTTTTTTGTGTTTTCTTAATTCCTGGTAAGATAATTAGCCGGCAAGCAGAAAATTGGTGAAATTCCTCTGAAAAGAGTGAAGTTGTTGCATTAGTTCTCTTAATGAAGCAGCAATCATTTTCTTAACCTACACTCCCTCCCCCTTTTAATCCTGAAATATAATCTTCCCATCTGGGCAAATGAAACTTTGAATTTATTTTTAAAATGGCTATTAAATGATATCAATGAATGATGTGGATTAGATTAATACCTAAATAGCTGGAATGAATTAAGCAATTAAAAAGACTTTCCTTCATGGTTTCCTTTTTGGAGATAGAAATTTTAGTTAGAGAGAACACCTGGAATTTGTGAAAGGAGATCATACATGTGAAAGTAATTTGTAAATTATAAAGTGAGGTTAAACTATTATCACTATTTTAAATGAAATTTATCTTGAACACATGGGAATTATTTATTGAATTGTGATTTTGATGACTGTCAGATAAAATTGTGTTTAGGTGAGAAAATAATCACAATAATATAGAGAATGAGTATGAGAGAGAGAGAGAGAGAGAGAGAGAGAGAGAGAGAGAGAGAGAGGGGAAGAGAAATGAATCAAAAGTATCCAAATAAATGAGACATTTTGGAGTGCAGAAATAAGAAAGGATGAATTTGATTTTGGCCTTTGGAATTTAAAATCTAAAGAGAGAAATAAATCATCACCATCTACAAGAACTAATTTAGTAAGATATACGAAAGCAAATAATTAATTTAGGGCAAAGTACAAAGTGTGCCTATGGCTGGTAGGCTGCATATTGACCTGATTAAAAGGAAACAAGCTTAATGAGGCAAAGTTTCACAGGACGAATGGATTTCAAGTTTTGTAAAATGAAAGAGAGAGACGTGGTTTGGTGAAGTCTAGGAGTATGACATTTTGGAGGAATTTGTGTGTTGGGGAAAAGCCATGACACCTCTGAATACACAGCAATGAAGGGAAGAGCAGATGGGGAGGGCCGCCCTGTTGAAATTTTTGAGTCTCCACAATAGATTCTAACTTTAGGATGAAAACTGTCTTTCTCTGAACATGCCAATTCACCTTTAGAATTAGGAGTATTGCTTACCATTGAGGAAATCTCAATAGAGTTTTGATTTTCAGCTCTCACTCCTCCTACCTCAACCTCTCTTCTGAAAAGCATGATGCCTTTCACATAGGAGCACTCATTCAAGATTGAGTTGTTGGTTGAGTGCTCATGACTCTTTGTAAAATGGAGTTTCTTTAGAATCAAGATTCAGGGTAATTTTTTTAAATTAAATCCTTTCCTCTCTGCATTGTTCCCATTCAGGAAATAAGTGTGAAGTGTCTCCACACAACTGAGAAAGGGTTGTTGAGTCACAATTACTACTTGCAATAATGTATAGGACAGGAGTTTTTAGAGAGTCAGAGTGAAGAAGATGATGGAAAGCAACGATGAATATGATATTTATAAAGAACTGTGACAAATATTAACAACGTCTTCATTGATATGCCTCCTAATAACATCAGTAGAAAAATACTCATCTTAGCTTTGGATCATATGTTGTTGAATTTGCATATCCTTTGGTTCCAAAACCTTATAAAACTTTTATTTGTTGAGTACTTATGAAGAGTTCAAGGCCCTTTTCTTCCACCAAAAAGAAAAAGAGAAGCAAAGATCCTTAAATAAGCTCTTCGACAATTTTATTATTGCATGATTACTTTGTTTTCCTTTTGATCATTTTTCCTTTTTAGGAGTGGAGAAATATGAAAAAATTTATTGTAAGAAAGGCATGATTGTAAATTTTTTTTAAAAAGTGTATTTGCGTGTTCATTAAAAATATCCAGTTACATCATTGCCCCATGAACCAGCTCATAATTGCAGGATGCTTCCTACAGCATCTCAAGCCTGCATATGACCCTTTATTGGTCTCCTGGGTGCTATCTGGGTGCCTATCGTTTTAAGCTAGCAATGCTTAGCGAAGCCATCAGAGTCAGCGGCAGTGGCAACTGCTGCTTTACATTTGTCTGCTATTTTGAATGTGGCTGCTGGTGGATTTTAAGTGTTCTAATTAATTTCACGTTTCAATCATGCAAGTTTTCAAGGTTTCCGAAATGAAGGGCACTAGATTTGAAAAGAGAAAGCCAACCACCATCTGTTCATCTCCATGTTGTTTTAATCTGTGGGTCAGATGCATCCTGGTTTTAGGAGATGAGAAGGGAAGGAATCTGGCCCCTCACTCTGAGCCATAGTCAGGGAGGGTTATTAGAGTTTTAGTGTAGTCCAAAGTCAAAGAACAAAAAGTTGAATAATCAAACACACAAGCAAACCAAAAGCAGATTTTGAGAGTGTTGAGAATGTTAGAATTGATGATTCTGGGGAAACAATCTGAACAGCAAGAAGGGGGTCAGGACCTCTGGAGGCTTCTCAGAACACCTAGGGAAGTTCACAGCCCAGGCCCAAGGGCTGGAGTGGTGTGGATACCTGGAATCAGATCACCTGGTCCCCTTGGCTGGCAAGTATATTCTGCTTTTGCTTTCCTGCCTACCTGCCACTCCCACCAACCACTTTTCATGGAGGTAGAGGCTCATAGAGGGAGAGGAGGCCAGAAGCAAGAGCTGCTTCCAGATGCTCAGAGCTCAGTGCAGATGTGTTCTGCCTGGGACAACATGCTCTTCTTCCCATGCTTGTCCGAAACCTACAAATGCTCCTGGACTCAGTTTCCATGTTCTCTCTTCTAGACAATATCTCTGGTTGGGTCCTTTGCCTCCATGCAACTGCAGAGGCCATGAGACATTCTTTTGTAATGCCTCACTTGTCTCACTGTCCCTGGACTGTGAACTCCTCAGGTACCCGCAAGGCCTGGTGCAATACTTGGCTCAAAAAAGGTGCTCAATGTTTGCTGAGCCCATGTGAGGGTCTAAATCAGGATTTTCAAAACTGTAGTTATTTTGATGCCACCTTCACAATTTTTTGCCATGTCTGAGGACCTGTTATAATTTAATTTAGGATTTTTCATCAAATTAATTTTCAATCAAATTGCTGTTTAAAACTTAGCTTTGTTGTAATCACTAATATCTGCGAAATGACAGGTTTGCTATACTGGCAATAATTTTCTAATATACATGAAAACAAAGGTATAAAAATTAAGACATAAATTTCCATGTGCATGCCCATCTTGCACACTACTCATGCTGATGCACGTGCTCCAGGGTGCTTATACTGGCCTCAGAAGAACAAACTTTTTTGCTGCTGCCCCCCCGATGGCATCACCATCACGTTGCTACTGCCACAAGTGCCACAGATCCCATCACCCCCTTACTGCCCACCTGCTTGCTCTAGCTGCCCTCAGTCCCACAGGCTTAGCCTTTTTCTGTTTAAAACAAATCCCGCCAGCCTCCTAGTCCCACATGGTCTTGCTCTCTGCAGAGCCATGCTTTTATATGTGAATGGCGGATTTTAATCTGTGACAAGATATTAAAGGTCAGTGAAATGAGACAAATGAATGCCACCCATGGGCTCAAGAAAATGGAATTTTTAGGCATGCGTGGCAGATTCTTAAAGGGAGAGAGTTGGAGTGGAGGAAACTTTTGGCGTCTCTCATTTCTTCTACCACAATCACCCTTAGGTAAGATATGACTTGATTCTTTAATGAAAAATTATTTATTATATGACCATAACCTTTTTGATTTCAGGATTAAACTACCGTAGTTTCCTTAACTTTTTCATACATTATTTATTTTGAATCCTCTTTTTTTCTAACTTCCCTTATTTACCTTCTTGGGTTTTTCTTGGTAGAGGGGAGATAACAAATTGGTCAGCGACTTCTGAGGAAATTGAGGACTCGATGCACAGGTTTGTGTTACTGTGCCTGTTTCCGGGGCACATGTCTATGTACAAGAAACACACTCAACTGCTCTATAAATTCTGGAGCCATAGAGGTTAATGGGATGAGAATTTCTTCTAAGGTTATGACAGCAAGTCCAAATCCTGCTTCTGTGACTTGGAGTAAACCAATGATCTTCTCTTCTTTTTAGCCTTTACTCCTGTAAAAAATATAGTGACATTTTCCATACGCTATTCACCGAGGGTTATGGTGAGGGATAAGATGGTGCACAACGTCGTGGCTGTGCCAGCATCATCTCAGAGTGCCTGACACAGAGCCTCGGTCTGCTTGTGCTTTAATGGTTGGCAGACTCATCCAAGTACAACTAGTCTCTCCTCCCTCGTACTAAGATCCATCTTACAGTGATAGTGCTTTTGTGGATGCTGAGCGAAACCATAGGGAAGATGTCAAAGATTCTGAAACGCTGCAGACCTTTAATGCAATCGTACATTACATGTAGATGTCATGTATTTGGCACTGAGTGGACTATTTCTAATATCCTTTAAACTAGGTGAACCTAACTTGCAATGTTTGGCCACTGCATTTTAAGGTCTCCTTATTTTGGTTCCTTTGCTTTAAAAAGTCTGTAGAGCAGGCCCCGAGCCAAATTGTGGGCAGTGTCTGCCAGGATTGTCTGAAAGCCAAGTATGAGCCTTCTGGGCCGGGAGTCGTTTTTGGCGCAGGGAGGCCACAACACCTCATATCCAGGAGGGAGGGGGAACCCACTGCCATAAAACTCAGTTGAAAAGAACAAAAAGAGACATTGAAGTCAGTATAACTCAGGAGGAGTTTCAATGGAGTCTGGCCGATAGAGGCTCAAATTCTGGAATCTCAGGTCAGATTGTTGCCTCCAATCACAGAAGTGACACTCCCAGGTACTTAGTGACCTCATTTTGCTCTGGAGAGACTCAGATAGGTATCACAAGACTTGCCTCTTGACCAGGTCTGAATGGCAGCCTCTGTTTAAAGACAGATGTCTGACAGGACCAGCCAGGATGATGTAGGATGTCAGGAGAGCCCTGACAAGAGCAGGGGGGTCACTCAAACAGTGCTTTCCTCTGTGCTGGCTGGAACCAATCCGAGGTGTCCAGAGGCTCATTTCACAAGCTTCTTATTCCTTCTTTCCCCGCCCCAAAGCAAAACGATGTAATTGTGATAAATAACCACATGAGCATCCTGGCCTGCATAAATCCATCCTTGTTATTTGTGCTTCGTTTGAAACCTTTGTCATCACAGATTACACCTAATCCAAATACATGTCTAAACTTAGTTCTCAACCTGCAATGTTATTAGTGAATTATGTTGGTTTGCAATGAGGGTAATATATTGTTAGCAGGCTAGTCAGCCTGTGGAGGGAGTACCGGGTGTTCCCATAGGACCTGAATGAAAACATGACGTACAATATTTCAGTAAGTGTCCCCCCCCCCACCCCCTGAACCATTGTGAAACCTGGCCATCAGGGCTGCTACTGGAATCTTGGCACATTCTTTCTGCTTTGTTGCTGGGAATCGTTTGTGAAGTTATACTGTAGCAATGTACTAGAATGATACTAATCATGTCCAACTCTGTTATTTCTTTCACACGAGGGACTGTGTGTTAGTAACCAACTCAGAGTCTATCACAAAAATCAATTTATTTCTCTCTGCGACTTTAGGATGGAATTTCTTCTTTAAAAATCACTTTTTGATTATAGTTGACCCTTCTCTAGTCTAGAGATGAACTCAGACCAGAAACCATTAGTCTGAAAGATATTTCCAGGATCACTTCTTGGCTTGAGTTTATCTTTATAGAAAGAATTGAATGACTGGGAGTGTAGAATGAGTGTGCTTTGAAGCTGGATTAAATCTGACTTAATGCAAGTGGGTTAATTATATGAAATGGTTATTGTCTTTTTCTAATTAAATTTTTTTGGGGCTAGACAACTCTTAAACATGATAAAAACTTCAAACAGTGCCAAACATATATAGATTGAAAGCGAAGGTCACACTCCTGACCCCCAACCTGCGGTGTACCTGCCTTAGGCAGCAATTCTTACTTGTTTCTTTATTGTCATTTAAAGATAGCATGTGCATATAAAGTGCATTAGAATGTAAGTTCAGGGTCTTACATTTTGTCTTGTTTGCTACTGTATCTCCAGCTTCTAGAATAGAGCCTAATATATAGGAGGAACTCAATAAATGTTTGTTGAATGAATAAATGAACACACAGGAACACAACTACACACAACTGGTAATGTACCATATACACTGCTCGGCATCTTGTTTTTTCATTTAATATGTTAATAGCCATATCTATAGAGTTGCCTCATTCTTTTAACAGTTGCCTAGTATTCCGTTGCAAGGATGTACATCATTTATTTCGCCCAGTCTAATAATGGCATTTAGATTGTTTCATCTTTTCTCTAATAAAAAATAGTTGCAATGATACCTATGTATTTATGTATTCAGGTACATTTTGAATTTATCCATAAAATAAATTTCTCATTAGGCTCTGAAATGTCTATAAAATAAAATTCTTAGAATTATATGATCAAACTATATGCATATAAAATAGCTACTTTCCAAGTAACTAATCATTGAAAACTCTAAGGAGTCTGTCATTTTCACTGATAATGCAAAACTTTCCTTTGCTGTTTCCTTTGCTTAGAATCTCTTATGTTCTTTAATTGGAGAATTCCTAGTAAGCTTTTTATAATAGCTCAAATGTTACTACTTCCATGGAAATATTTAGGTTACATTAAATTATTTATTTATGTTTCTCTAATTAGATGAAAAATCCTTTGATGACCAGAGCAGTGTCTTGTTTCATCTCTATAGCATCAGTGACTGGCACAATGTCCACCATATTGTAGGTACCGATGAAGATTTGTTTAACGGTGGACATGACAGTGAATTTTAGAAAGTCATTGTGAAAAACAAAAGTATAGGTCTGTCTCAAGGCTGAGAATTTGGCAATGGTGGAAAGAGGAGACATATTTGAAGTTCATACTGTCCAATTCAAAAACAAGACCAGTGGGTTAGGTGGGCCTTGGATCCAGCAAGGCTGGGGAGCACCTAGATTGGCTGCCTAGCTGGGGCTCAGGAGTCAAGTGCATAGCTGTTGGTCGGTTAAAGTTGGGAAACTGGCCTGGAACCATGTCAATGCAGATACAAAAAAAAAACCAAGATGAGTTCGAACCCAGGCAGTTACTTGAACAGAACAGACGGGATGAGAATAAGATTAGGAATTAAAGTGAGTTTTGTGGGCTCCAAGGCAAGTTGTCTCTAAGGACTGAGTGCTCTGGCTTGGGTTCAAATCTTGTTCTTCAGCCAAAAGAAACAAAGCTATAGTCAAACTATTTTAAGGAAGTGGGTGCTTTTTGAATGGAAGCTCACAGGGCAATAAATGGAATAGAGATCTCCCAGGAGCTAAGAAAAGTGTGTTAATTATCCATTGCTATATAATCAGTTACTCTAAAATATAATAGTTAAAAACAACAAATATTTATATCTCATAGTATCTGTGGGTCAGAAATCAAAGGGCTCTCTAATGGGGTAGTACTGGCTCAAGGACTCTCATAAAGTTGCTGCCCAGAGGATTTGCTTCCAAGCTGACTCACGTGGTTGTTGGCAAGCCTTCGTTCCTCATTGACTGTTAGCTGAAAACCTCTGTTCTTCCAGGACAGCCTTTTCATAGGCTGCTTGAATGTCCTCATAACATGGTCACTGCCCCACCCCCCCGAATGATCCAAGGGAGAGAGCTGAGACAGAAGTCAGTATTTTATAACCTACACCCAGTCTTAAAGCCTAACATTCTTTAAAAATCTAATCACAGAAGTGAGGGACCATCACTTCTACCATATTCTATTTACCGTACATACCAACCCTCTACAAAGGTGTGAATACCAGGAGATGGGGATCACTGAGCATCATCTGGAAGACTGGCTACCAGAGAAATGAATTGTACAACATCCAGACCTCATGGGAACTAGAACAGGAAGGCTACGAGGTACCAAACTTATCTTTTTATTGACTCCTTTAGTTATTAGGTCTTTTCCTCATGGTATTACAGATAATTTATGCACATCTATTTCATTCTTTTCTAGTTTTATTCATTGACTTCTCCTTATTCCATCAGTTGGCTTACATATGGTCCTACAAGGGTTCTCTCATCCAACCCTGCTCATGCTCATACTCATACTCATACTCATACTCATACTCATACTCATACTCATACTCATATAACCGTATTTCTTTTTCCTAACAGCTTAGTGCCTTGCTTACCCAATTCTAAATTTCCACAGGAGAAAGTTAATTGTTCCAGCTCATCCTTTTACATCAAATTATAGGTAGGTGGTCAGCCTCTAGTGGAACAACACTTTGATTAAATGCTTACTTTCCAGCCATCAGCCATTGTTAGGGGCTTGGATTAGACAGTTCCCAAGAAGCACCCTGAAGCATGAATATCTAAGGTTGGGGCCAAGTGTTCTGGAATCCTTGAATATGGAAAATACAAACCAACATCTTTAGTAATTAAGAATATAGACTCTGGGAGAGAGAAAAAAAAGTGGCATAGATGAAGAGGCTCTCTGTTCATCCCTTTGGTGACCAAATCAAAGTTGTGACAGAAACAAGGAGCAGCGGCAAGGAAAATCACCTGGGATCTAGGGGAACAAGCAAGCCATACAACTAGGGAGAAGTTCAAGAAAGCACCCTGCAACGGCAGAAGGTAGGATGGGGAAGGAATGTGGGGCTGCCCAGTCGTGAGCAGCTGAGTGAGATGGAGGCTACAGCAATGGCAGATGTCTCTTAAAGGGGCTAAGTCCATGAGTAGATTTTCATGGTGACGGACCTCCTCTCTCTGAGCACCAGTGCCAATTTGGCTGCACAAAGGGGGCACCAGGGACTTAAAGGGAGACATTGTCAGAGTGAAGGATAAGCAACACTTACTTTGTACAGAAGTGACAATGGTATCCATTGTTCCTTGTTGAGTCTTCTTCCTTCCTAGTGCACGGACAAGGGTCACCATAGCTTAGATGTCTTCAAACTGGATAACAAAGGTCACTCCACCCAGAGGGTTCCTTGAAACCCCACCTCCCCCAACTAGCAGCTCCATCCAAGCTACATCTTGGTATATCCTCACTGAGTCAGGTGCTCCTTGCTGAGCAGACACACACTGGAGCTAGCTGGCCTCAGTTTCTGGTGTGGCCTTTTGAGGCAACTATAAGCACAGCATCTGTGGATTGCTTGCTGAATCTTAACAGATGGCTCTGGAGGGGTAGAAGCTTGGGCTAAGTTTGGCCTGCAGCTGAATCCCTCTCAGGACTGTGCCACTGGACACCTACTTCACAAATATACATTTATAAGACCAGGAGACTTAGGAACTTTACTTAGTACATAGAAACAGATACAAAAAGCAGCCAAAATTGAAATACAAAGAAGCAGAAACCATATGAGAGAAGAGAACAGAGATCCAGATATAATGGAGTCAAGCAATCTAACAGATGCAGAGTTCAAAATACTAGTTATAAAGGTGCTCAATGAACTTTTGGGAAGTGTAGAGAACTTCAACAAAGAGCTAAAAAACATAAAAATGGAAATGGAAATTATAAAAAGGAAGCAGTCTGAAATGAAGAACACATTCTTTGAGATGAAAAGTATATTACATGGAATAAACAAAGTAATAAACAAAATGAATAAAGAAGAGGATCAAATGTCCTATCTAGAGGACAGGAAAGCCAATCAGGACACTTAATTAGAATGGCAAGAAAAAAGATGCCAAGACTATAAAAATAATTTAAGGAGGATATGGGACACTATTAAGGATCCAAATATTTGTCTGATTAGTGTAACTGAAGGAAATCAAGATGTTGAACAGTTGTTTGAAAAAATTATGATGGAAAACTTTCCTAACTTGGTGAAGGAAATGGACATAAAACTTCAGGAAGCTCAGAGAATTCCAAAAATCAGGGATCCAAAGAGGCCCACACCAAGACACATCATAATTAAAATGCCAAAGGTTAAATATAAAGAAAGAATATTAAAACAACAAGAGAAAAGCAGATAATTACTTATAAGGAAACACCCATAAGACTGGCAGCTGATTTCTCAAAAGAAACTATGCAGGACAGAAGGGCTTGGCACAACATATTCAACAGGATGAAGACCCAGGATATATAATCAAAAATAATTTATCCAGCAAAGTTATCATTTAGAGTTGAAGGACATATAATATAATAATAACTTGATAGCATTGTCACAAAAATAGAATGGGATTGTGCATGTAACATGCTTAGCACAGTGCTGAAAACATGATAAGCTTCAATAAATGCTGTCATTTTTACTAATATAATTTAATTCAGGTAATATTTTTGAAGGCCAATGGCAGTTTCATACATTTCTTCAACAAATATTCCTTGATAATTCTTCCTTTCTGTTGGAATTTGCTTTTTGGCTATAACACATGCATTGAGATTATACCTATTGTTGACTCATTACCACATTATTCACAAAAGCTCTTTAAGATGATTTTTTCTTTTTAAAAAATTCTCTAAAGATGCCCAGTTCCCCTGAAACCTACTCTCACTTTTCATAGATAACATCTTGTCTACTCAACCAAGAAGAAGTAATAGTAAGTAATGGAAAGAATCCTAGACTTGGCACAAGAAGATGTGGAACAGAGCCTTGGCTCTGCTTCTGACTGGTTGGCAAGTTACTTGTCTTCACTGAACTGGTTTTCTCTCTGTAAAATGGTTACAATAAAACTTACCTCACCTCACATAAGAAGCCCTAGGGTATGGTGGTTAAGAACACAGATTCTGAAGCCAAATTGTCAGGTTCAAGTTCCAGATCTCCTTTTCAAATGCTGACCTTGCTCAAATTACCTAACCTCTTGGTGCCTTGGTTTTTTCCTCTATGCAATGGGATAATAATACTAACACTATGTCCGCAGGGTTGGGTTGGGAGGGCTTGATGAGCTGATGTATGTAAAACACTTAGAACCACCTGGCACATAGCAATTGCTACATAAATGTTAACTATTTTTGTATGATTTTGCTCATAGATTTAAGAAACAGTAATAATAGCATTTTACTATCTCCATCAGACACAAGAGTGAAATGAAAGAACAAACATATTTAGATGTTTGAAGTCAGGATTTCTTCATTCTTGTCATGGCTCTCCCAGAAATGTTTTACCTTTGTGTTGGCTCAAACTTTCTCTTGCAGTGACAAAAAAAATGTACTTCTATGCTGTCACTACCTGTTTCTTTCTCTTTATCATCAGCTTCTTAAAAAGGAAGCCACAAAGTTTCAACAGCTTTTTCTTTTCAGAAACTTCTGGCCCCACCAACTGTCGAGTTTGGCTTCAAGCCCCTTGCCAGTTGGTATTGGCTCCCTTGTTGGGGTCCCTTCCTTGTAGGTCACCAAGGGCCTCCTCTTTTGGCACAGCTGTCAGTCTGCAGGACTTCATCCTTCTGAACATTGATCTGGAATTCTGTCCTATACCCCATCTTTTAAAAAAATTTGGATCATCCATTTTTTTTTAAATTTTGACATATTTCTTCTTTGTTATATCCTCTTAGTTCCCAAGTCTGTTCTCAACAGCCTTCTCACTGAATGTTCTTGTCTCTTTACAAGTCTATCCTCTTCAATGGCTGAAATTCTGATCTCTGTGAAGGGGGCTTCCCTTATGTAATTCTGACTCCAAGTTTCTGAGTTAAAGCTCTTTGAGTTTTAGACTCAATATGTCTGAAATTAAATGCATCATCCACTTTTCAATCTTACTTCTCACATCTCCTTACTTCTATAAATGGCACCACTCTTGCCCCGGTCACTCAAAGTTCAGAGACATCCACTCATTGTTCATCCAACTATTTCAAGGTCTATTGTGTGAGAGACATTGTGCTAGGCATGGAAAATGTAAACATGCATCTGACACAGTTCTTGGGTTTAAATTCCAGGGAAAGAGAGACTTGGTGAAAGAGTTTGGCAAGTGTGGACAAGGCTCAGAGGAGGGAGTGCCCCAAACACTTGGCAAGTAGGGACACTTAGAAAAGGCTGCAAGGAAGAGGTAAAGCTTGACTGGAATGTTACAGGTGAGAAGATTTTCAAGAAGAGGTAAGAAAATCCAAACAAATGAGTTTGAGCCAACACAAGAGAAAAGAAATGGCCAAGAGGTGTCAGGACATGAGTATCTCCCCGGTAGGCACTCTGCCAGCGGCCAGGTTTCCTTGCAGGCTGACATAAATATGTCTCTGGCATTTGTCTTTTCCTCTCTTTTCTTTGTTCCTCAGTCAATTCTCTGTTGCCTCATTATTATTTTGATTTCACTATTGACTTACTATTATGAAACTTTTAAAACCCATATGAAAGTAGATGCTGTAATAAACTCCCGCATACCCATCGCAGTTTCAACAATAATCAACTCTATACCCTGTCCTAGTTCCTTCTCATTTCTATTATATTGAAGCAAGTCTCACAAATTATATCATTTTACCTACAAAAATTCCCAAAAGATAAGGAATTTTTTAAGAAACATAACCACAATATATTATGTATAGCTCAAAAAAGAAATCAGCAAAAGTTTCTTCATATTATAATATACTTAAATCTTAAAAGTGATTTTATTTTTCACAGTTTATTTTTATTTTTTCTAAGACCCATATACAGTCCACATTTGTGATTAGTCAATAACATTGACCAAAGTGTGTTTTAATATATAGGTTCTCCATTCATTCTCCTCTTTTTTTTCCCCTTTCCTTTGGAATTTTTTGAAGAAACAAAGTCTTTTGTCCCTGGAGGTTCTCACAGTTTGGATCTTGCTAATTGTATCCTTTGATGTCATGAGTTGTATAGTCTGTCCCTTGCATTTCCTATAAATTGAAACATCTACAGATTTGATTTACAGATTAGACTTCTTTGGCAAGAATACCTCATAGTGGTAAAGGGGGCATGTAACATCTGCTTGTCTCTCTTTTAACTGTCACTGATGCTTAGAACCATTTATTTATAAGAAGTGGAAAAATAGTGATATTCTGTCATTCCTTATTCATTTATCAGCAGGAATATTTCCATGAAGATCAACTTTCCTTCATTTAATGTATGGGTTCCCAGTGGTACACTTCATGTAGGAAAGGAAAGATAAATCATTATTCTTTCCCCTACTTACCAGTTGGTTTCCCAGCATCTTCCAACAGTAATCAATTAATGTTTTTTCTTTTAAATATCATTACAAAATTGTAGATTTAATCTATGTGATGTGTTTCAATCTCCTTCAGTTATGATACTGATTTGACACTCAAATTGCTCCATGTTTGGCTTGTCGTAGCTTCTCCAACTTGTCTTCAAGTTCTTTTTACACAATCTAGTAGTCTTTGATATCTTTTGTTATATGATATAACAAGATGCTCCAGACCCATCTTGTACAGATCTCCTGTCCCAGAGTTGGAGCGAGCCACATCTTAAAGGACCCCTGGTTTCTTTTAGAGGGAATGTATTTCAAGACCACAGTGTGGGTACTAGTTTTCTCCATTACTTTTAATCTCAACGGTTATAGCAAACTTGACCCACTAGCTTCTGGTTCCTATATAGTTTACAACTGTGCTGAATTTTTGCTGCTGAATCCTTGAATTCCAGAACTAGTCATGTTCTGCTTCCATGTAGCTATTTCACCGGCCTCCCTGATTAATCAGGTCCATCAGCCGGCATTCCAGATGTGCTTTCCAGCCTGTTCCAACCTGAGTTCCCTGCCATGTACCAGCCAAATTGACCCACTAGCTGGTTCATGAGCCTGCCTCCTATTTTCCCACCTCTGTGCTGCTGTTCATGCTATGGATTCACTTGGGCCACCCTTACTCTATACCTCTGCTTTTAGATGTCCTTGGAGACATGGCTGATTACATGTCTGGGACAGAAAATATAAAAGCCCTCCCTTAAATGTTACCTCTAGTTTGGGAGCTGGCCTAATCACCTCATAATGAGGCACTAGACATACACATATCCTCAGTGGGACCATGAATTTCTAGAAGGCTGGGATTCTGGGTTATATATTTTTTAACTCCAAGTGCTAAGCATTTTTCCCTGCAACATTGTGGATTCTCCAACATGTATCTATAGAATGAAAAAATGCGTGAATGACAAAATGAATAACTTAGATGCTGCTTGGTGTTATGATTATTAGGTTGCTATCCTGTTCTCATCTACTTTCTATCTCACCAGACCACAATTTCCTTGAAGGCATGGATGGAAATTCCCTACCTTTGTCTCTCTTTTAGCCCCTAAAGAAGGTAGTCACTAACACAACACCCAGCTTAGCTTTTAGTCACTCACTGCATAGTGGCTGAGTAGACTTTATGGTGAAAAAGAGAGGAATTTAAATCCAAAGACTCACTCTCTTGTCTCAGCCAATGAAGATTAGAGCTTTTGAGCTGCTCTTCTGAGCCAAAGGAAGGCACAAATCTATTTGTCCAGCTTTGCCACTATGCAGTTTAGGATAGGCCAGCTGAATATTGCAATTCCTCCCCGCCCCCCACCACCCTTCTTGCCTTTCATTCTTTCTCTGTGAGACATCCTGTGTGATTGAAGCTCTTCTAAGCTCCTTGCAGAGGCTCAGCATGGCAGTAAAAAAGCTTCGCAGAAAGCAGTCCAAGAACAAACAACCAGTGACCCTGGAGATGACTGCACAAAAATGCTATTGACAAAGGATGGGTAGAGAGCGGTTGCCTTTATTTGGACAGAGTGAGGAAAAGAACTCAAAGTGAGTCTGTGAGCCAAGCACACCCTGGGTGTTCTATTGCTCTTTTGGGGAGAGTCGCATGCCTGTAATATCTGGAGCTAGGGAAGGGATCCAGAGCTCACGGCAGCTACTCAAGAGCCTTCTGATCACAAATGTGGAGGTGGGCAATATTACCTAGACCAAATCACCCAGCCTGGTGGCCAGAGTTGGAGCTAGGACTCCATAGGCGGAATTTTTAGGCCTATACTCTTTCTGCCTTGCCAGTCTCCCTTCTTTTTTGAGGAAGCCCAGGATTGCCCCCCACCCCCACCCCCAAACCCCCAGGAAAAATGCAGAAGCCAGCTTGATATCATGAAACCTGAGTGTCTGAGATCTGCTTTTTATTTCTTACTTTTTCAGTAACTGGCTGGAAGACACTGGACTAGTCCTCTGCCCCCCACCCTCATCCTCCCATGCCAAGTCTCTTTATATTCCAAATATCTGATCTGGCTGGAAGACACTGGACCAGTCCTCTGCCCCCTCCCATTCCCCCTCCCCCCAGTCTCTTTATATGCCGAATATCTGATCTCGGTCATCCCTACAGTCTTTTTTAGTTCTAAATATTTTTAAATTAAATTCTTGACTTTCCTGCTGTTGGAAATTCTGTTGATAAATAATTTCTAAAGGAGTTTTAGAATATTGTGGCTGATGATTTTAAAGAAATGATCAACTCTGGAATTCTCAACTCTGACTTGCAGGACTGTTCTTAAAATGTAGACTTTTGAACATAAAGGGAGGGTCTCCCAAACAACAATACATGGCCTGAGTCCTTGCTCTCCTGGCCAACCTGTGAAAACTCAGCCCCCTTAGCTTCCTCTTGCTCCTCCAGATATATAGAGAACACTCATTTGTGCTAAGGATATTCAAGTTACCTCTATGAAGAGAGAGATGTCTGACCACCAAGGTCTAATACAAACAGTTTAGTTCTTTCTTGAACTCTTTGAGTATTCAATTCAGCTGACTGAGGCTATTCTTACACAGAGAGGACTGAGAACTTACACTGAGAACTTTCATTTCCTTAGTTCTCCCTCTGTGCCAAGTGTGGGACTAAATGCTTTATGTGTAGTCTCTAACTTAATTCTCAAAACAATTCTGTCAAATAGTTATTATTTTCCTTAGTTTACTCATGAACTTAGTAGAGAGAAGGTGTCCAATAAAATGTTATTATGAAGAAGAAGAAAAACGGCATGGTGTTGAGGAAAGAGGAACAACAGGCTTAAAGAGAAGTAATTTGCTCAAAACCACATGGAACGCCATGCATGCTCTGAAACCAGGTCGTGTGGTTCCAAATCCAGGGTTTTACATCATTCTAATTGTCATGTTCAAAAGTGCCTATGAGTAGCTTCCATCTTCCACTTGGCATTTTTTAGGTTTAGTCACTGAAGGGCTGTGCAAAGATGGAAACATTTTCTGTGAGAGGATGAGATGGGAAGCCTTCATCTGTATCTCCTACCATGAGGGACTGCTAGGTCGGGTTAGCTTCACCCTCCAGCCCTCCAGAGTTTCAGGCAAAGGCACCCAGAACAGACACCCGAAGAATCATCTCCTCCTTGTAGAGGGAGGTGTGACAGGTCCTGAGCCACTTCCACTTGCCCGTATCCTATTACAGGATGATTTGTTGTATCTCAGTCCTGTGCTGTTAATAAGCTGAATGTGGCTCATCTCCATTATGTGAGAAAACCTAACTGCTAATTCGAGAATTATGCTTTTGATTTACATGGCTGGCCTTGTTCTAAGAATCCTTTCCCCTCTATTTGCTGCTGACGATAAACAACCAGATTTTTGCCAGTGCCAGAATGCCCCTTAGAATATGTGTATTGTCATTCTACTTTAGATCATGGAGTGGGGGCCACATTCAAAAAGCTACCTTAAGTCATCATTGCTTAATGGTGTGGGCAGGCGTTTGGGTTCCATTTTAGTGTAAATAGGTCCACAGTGTTTACATGAATGACTGTGGGCCATCCTTTCAATCCCAACCAGCCAGCTTGCAACACCACGAGGTGTACATGGAACCAGAATGCTAATGACTCAGGACAAACTCTTTGTCTCCATGGGTGAAGTCATTTATTTCACACGCTCCCCTGACAGAGAATCTCCACCCCACATTCCTCCCACACTGGGAAGGAAATGCTTTCTTCCTTACGGAGAAAACTTAGATGGTCTAGAAGCAGCAGAGAGGTTGCCTCTACTCTGCTCCCCCCACCCCCCCTCCCACCTCCTCACCAGCTTCAGCTGGGGCAGGCCCAGGAGGTGGTGCTACTTCCTCTTGAATGCTTTGGCCCAAGCAGGAACAAAAACCCTTTTACTTTAAACCTTTCCCTGCAGCTTAAATAAGATTTGTGATCCTTTGTATAGAAGGCTCCAATTTGTTCCCTGCTGCATTGCACACTCGAGGACCTCCATGTGGCTGTGGATCAGGTCAACGGAAGGAGCCTCATTCCGGCAGCTCTGTCTTGGTCTGTGCTCAGTTCCGCTGAGGATTCTTTCTGACTTTGCTGCTGCCATGTCCCTGTGGTTGGTTTTTCAGCAATCATATCCAATTTCTTTGGATATTATCTGCCCTATACCACCTCCCAGAAGCAGACTTCCAGCTCGTTTTCACTGATGTCCTTTGAAACCATAGGAGAAGTCAGGTCTGGCCTTGATGTGACCTTCTAGAATTAGCTTCACTTATTGTCTTACTTTTCCACTGATCTCTATGCTTTTAATCACAAGGGTGTGCTCCTGTATTTGAACTTCTGGTAACTGATTTTCCCATGTCTCCAATCTCTACAAAGGAGACTGGGTGGTGCTGACTTGGCTGACCCAGCTCCGTTGGGGTCGTATTGAAAAATGAGAGGACTCCTGCATTTTAGAATGAGAAAACCCTTTATCTACAACTGCTTCATTTAGGGTCAGAGAGTAAAGGTCAGAATGGGGCTGTAAGAGCAAGGAGATCTGATGCAAATTTTAGGATCCATTGCATATTGTCAGGCTGAGTTAGTATCTCAGAGGAAATAAGGCAAAAATGGAACATTGAGCAGGCATACACAGGTGGCACAACTCCTAAGCATCGCATATTCCTTCACCAGTGGATTTTGCAGATTTCCATCAGCATTTGTGTACATGGGGCAGATCCAGTCACTAAGACTGGGGCAGGTTTTGCTTCCATCAGGTAAACTCATACTTCTGGGTCAGTTCACTGATAAATTTAGATTTGACACTGTGGTTTGATAATAAGGAGAGTGAAGTCATAAGGAAAGCACAGGCAACCACATGTAATATCTGTTTTCTTATTCTGGGGAGCTCAAAGAGCTGGATGGGAAGACTATCTTTTCTTCCCTCTCTAGATGCCAAAAGTCTGGCTCTAGTTTTCTTTAGCGGTTGACTTTGTCAAGTTTACTCCAGTAGAACAGCCTTTTGTGTATTTTTTTCCCATCCAAATCCCCCTGGCCTCTGAACTAAAGCTAACTCCACTGAATGTTATTGCTGAATAGCTCGCGGCATGTTTACGATATGTATGACTTTCTCTGGCTGACCTCACTGAAGGGGGCTGTTGCTTAGCCAGGGACCCATTTAGAGTGGCAGGGGATGAGAAATTACAGACCATCCAGCCTAACCTCAGAGGTAGGCAGATCTGAGAGACATTAAGAAGGAATGAGATCACAAAACATCTGGAGAAAGATAAACTGACAAAAGCTAGCCATTGTGGTTTCATAAAGGGTAAATCTTGCCTGGCAAATGTGATGAGAAAAAAAGAGAGAAAATAAAGGAGATAACGAGGAAAGTAGAGGGTTATGAGACAGCAAACAAGAACTATTAGGGTTTCCAAAAGACTTTGGACAAGGTATTACTGAATAGACCACACATTGGGTGGCACCTCTAGACTTCCTAAATGGGTACTCTTCAATCATTGCAATAAAGATCTCAGATCAAGCTGTACTTATTTTTCGCCCTAAGGGTACTATCTTAAATCCTCAGTTATTATACACTTGGGTAGTGAGACTAAAGCCAAGTAAGACTGTGTAGTTTAAGACCTCTAACTTTCTCTTGCAAGAGGGTTAGAATAATAAGGTTGTCTTGGTGCGTCTACAAAAGCTGTTCTAGGAAGGTGACTGGGCCACCTAAGTAGGACAATCTAGCTATCGATGAAATAAATTTCTCATTCAGGGATCAGCTAACTATGGGCCACAGGCCAAATCCACTTGTTTGTAAATAAAGTTTTATTGGAACTCAACCACATATTGTCTATGGTGCTTTCATGCTGCAATGGCAGAGTTCAGTAGTTGCAATTATGGCCCACAAAGTCTAAAATACTTATCATCTGGCAATTTGTAGAAATAGTTACTGATATCTATTTTAGTTTATCTGCATCCCTTTTCCATCAGCCATTTTAAGTAGCTCCATGGTGACTATCATTTCATTCTGTTTTATTTTCTTCATAGTTAATGTCACTATTTAAACTATCTTGTTGAGTTATTTACTTCTATTTTGACTATTTCCTCCAACCAGAAAGAAGTCTCCTTGAAAACAAAGATCTTGCCCATTCTGTTTATCACAGTGTATTCCCAGGTTCTGGCACATAGAAGTTGTTCAATCACTAGTTATTGCATAAATGAATGAATGAATGCAGAAAAAATAGTGAGGGAAGGAGGGTGAGAATGAGGTAATGGAAATACTTAGTGACTGAGAGGAAACAGAATGATCATATATTTGTGCTTTCTGCATAACTGACCAGACAACATTAGCCCCATATTAGTTGGAAGAAATATCCAGATTAATCTACCCTCCCTGTTATGTCAAATGTAACCCATCCTAAGTCATTCAAGGAAAATATTTCTCTTCATAGTTAGTGAACATTTTCAGGAATAGGTATCATACACTTACCAGTGGTGGCCTAGCCCCTTCTTGGTCCTCTTGTGGCTGGCTATCTCATTGCTGAACCCCTTATATCTGAGCCACGTCCCTGAAATGGGAAGGCTGCCCACTGCTAGATGGAAGGAGGCAAAGAGAGGCCAAGCCCAGAGGATCATTTTGACTAATCTCATTTGCTATTTGGAGCTTGGGCGTTACCTACATTTTATTTAGTTTTAACTTCTAGAGAGAATCACTATGAAATTGACTGCTACAATTATATACTCTTGCAAAATAATTATCAAGTCAAATGGAACTTTGCGGTCTTAAGGAAACTATAATGTAAACCTCATGAGAGTTAATACGAAATCCTAGAATATTTTGAGTGCTTAGAGAATAATCTGCAAGATAAAAGAACATGGTCCTACCCCTGGGTTCCAGTATTTTCCCTGGAGTACTTCTCAGGGGAGCTGTGAACCAAGCACAGTTCAGTGGGTAGCATGGCATCTTGTTAGGCATACTGCCATCTGGGAAAGAGGAGAGCTGCTTAGCTACATGAAAATTCTCTTTTATTCTGCGGATGTTATAATTTGTCTTAAAATGACTGTCATGGACTACTAGAGTCAAATCAGAATGACTCAGGAGCCAATTTTTACCAAAATCCACTGGTCGAAGATGAATTTGAGGCTCAAATAAGGACGTTTTACTGTAGTGGATTGATATTCATCAAATATAATTAAATTAATGAGTCCAAATCTACATTGGGAAAAAAAATCCTAATTGCTTATATTGAAGGATGCTAGAGAACCAACTCATTATTATGAACACTAAAGGGAAAGAATCTAATACTTAATTTATCTTTCCTACATAAACTCTACCACTGAGTAAGCAAATAACAAGAATGGGAAACTTATATTTATAGAAATATCTAGCTAATAAGTGAAGAAGAGACAATAGCATTGACATATCACCACTAATAAATTAGTGCATCTGGACATTAAGCATGAGTGGCTATTAACATCACGAAAAGAGAAAAATGAGAAAACCACACATTAGTGCCTCCAAAGAACATACCACCACCTTTGAAGTAAGTAGTTTTGCTGATGGTTGAAACTTGAATCTGATCAAGTCACTAGATACAACTATCAACTTACAGGGAATGCAGAGGATGATAGATCACATTAAAAGACACCACATGAATGCAGTCGGCAAAACCCAGACTGGGTAGCTACAAGATAAATGATCTTGTTCCTTCAACGCACAAATTGTAAGAAAGAGAAGGAAATGAAGGGGGGAACCGAAGGGTTGAAAGAAAGTTAAGAAATTTATCAACGAGTCATAATGTATGGATCTTATTTGCATCCTGATTCTATAAACAAACTATAATAAATGATCAACATTTATTTTTCAATTAGTAATTTGAATGTGGACTAGATATTTGACATCAAGGAATTATTAATTTTTAGGAGTAATATTGATATTATATTTTAAAAAAGTCCTTTTAGAGATATTGAAATATTTATAGATAAAATCATATGATGTCTGGGATTTGATTTAATGTATTATAGGGCAGAGAGTTAGGTGAGGATATAGATGAAAAAAAAAAACTAGTTGTGAGATAAAATTATTGTGTAATGAATTCATGAGTTTCATTTTACTGTACCCTCTATTTTGTGTATGACTAACATGTCCATTATAAAATTTTTTTTAAATGACTAGCTTGCCACAGAGAACAATGGTTGTTCAACTAGTTCTTTTAATGGCAGATAGAGAAGGTGACATGTGACTATCAATCATTCATTGTGAAACTTATTTATGTGAACCTATATTATATAAGTAAATAATATTTTATGTATAATGTAATGTTATTTATATTATAACATTATGTTAGACTATATATAGAGATTATCCAATTAATCACTAGCATCTTATGTGATTTAAAAATATTTAAATAATTAGTTAAAATGATTAGCTTAATGTAATATGTGTTACCATTTCATCACAAGGTAGCATAAATAAGGGCAGTTACAATCATAGAAACACAAATCCCATTAGTTAATTTTTTTTTTTAATCTTTCTCAAGAGTCCACTATGTGCCAGCATTAGGCTAGGCTCTAAGGATAAAAATCGTCTAAGTTAGTGGTCCCCAACCTTTTTGGCACCAGGGACCAGTTTTGTGGAAGACAATTTTTCTACAGACAAGGGGAGGCAGGGATGGTTTCAGGATGATTCAAGTGCATTACATTTATTGTATGCTTTATTTCTACTATTATTACATTGTACTATATAACAGAGTAATTATACAACTCACTGTAATGCAGAATCAGTGGTAGCCCTGAGCTTGTTTTCCTGCAACTAGATGGTTCTCATCTTGGAGTGATGGGAGACAGTGACACCCGAAGTGTGTTGCTTTTGTCCAGTCTACTCTGTAATCTTGTTTTGTTTGCTGTCGCTGCAGAAAACCCTGCTTCACAAAGATAGGGTGTTGGAAATGGAAGCAAGTTTTTCACTGTTTTTGTGGCAATCTCAGAATATTCTGCTTTGATTTTAATCTAAAATGTATGGAGATTTGAAGTTGTCTCAGAGATACTTTTAAGGCCACCGTCATTTGTGATTTCAAGTAGTTGATTCTCTTCTAGCACAGGCAAAGTTGATTCCTTCACAGTTCGGGGTCTTTTGTGGTTGGGAAGTAATGCTCAAACTCTTTTGAAAGCTTAGACAGGTGATCAGGCACCAGCTGGGAGAAAGAACGCGTTGGCTCAGTCTCTTTCAAAATATCTGCTGTTTGAAACATGTCGAAAATCCTAATTTCACTTGTTGCCCTCATAATTCCAGTTTGGCTTTGAATGCAGTCACTTTATCTGCTGACTTGAGTACAGTATCATTCTCCTCTGAAGTGACAGATTGAGTTGGTTAAGCAGGTTGACTATGTCACACAAGTAAGCAAGTTTTGCGACACATTCTGTGTCACTGAAATGTACTGCCAGTGGTGACTGTTTTTCTAAAAGAAATCTCTGGAGTGGCTCTCATAACTCAAAAACTCTGGCCAGTGATCTATCTTTAGAAAACCTTCTCACTTCTGTGTATAAGAGAAGGCATGTGTGCTCTGCATCCATCTCCTCACAGAGCTGTGCAAACAGATGTGAGTTAAGGGCATGTACTTTAATGCAATTGATAATTTTAATCACATCCTGCAAAATGTTGTTAAGTTCAGGTGACATTTTTCAGCTAGCCAGCATTTCTCTATCAATAACACAGTGCATGCATAGACTCATATTCAGAAGCTACTGCTTTGACCCAAGTAATGAAACCAGAAAGCAGTCCAGTTATGGTAGCCACTCTGTCCTTGCATATACTGACACAAAATGACCAATTCAGTTTTCCTGTATATTCAAAGACTTGAATAGTTCTGCAGCTGTGCTGTTGGTTGGCAACAAAGGCGCACATAACATATCATCATGCACATCCTCCCGAAAAATATATTGCACAAAAACCAGAATTGTTGTCTTGTTGTCAACATCGGTAGACTAGTCAACCTGGATTGCATACCACGGTGACTCATTAATCCTTTCTAACAATTGTGCCTCAGTATCCTCTGCTATTTTATCAATTCGTCTAGTTATGACACTAGCCAAAAAAGGAACACATGCCACCTTTTGAACTGCAGTGTTTCCTAAAAGTTCACAACAAAGTCCTTATCAAGAAGCAGGATCAACTCTTCACCTATAGTAAAGGGCTTCTGAGCTTTAGCAATGTGGTTAGCCACTAAGAATGATGCTGTCAGTACAGACACATTTGATGAAGTAGTGGCCTTCGATAATCGCTTCTGTTTTTTTGTGTTCATGTTTTTTTTCTTCTTTTTTCTTCTTTTGAAGCACTCCAAAGTCTTGTTCTTTAATGCAGGGTTCTTGGTCTCTATGCAGCAAAATAGTTTTGAAGTTTTCATGGCTTCATTGCGTAGCTGGTCACCACATATTATATGAAGCAGGCTTGGAGAATGTGAATTAACTGTGGCAACGAACCCGTAACATTTTTTTCAAATGTGGCTTTCTTTTTGTTGGTAGTCTTAGAGTCTTTTGCTGTCTCATCATTGGGTATTTTCTCCTTTTCAAAGAAGCTCTCCGATGATGTTTGTTCTTTATGCAATTTTGGCTAGGGTTAGTTTGTGGGCTTACCAAAACTGTGACAGACAAGCGTGCAGTGTGGGAAAGAGGCACGGATGCAAGTGGTAATAAAATAATGAGCAGGCCACACACGGACTGAAATAAGTGTCAAATTCTGACTTAAAGCCTGCCACCAGATGCAGCTGTACAGTTGAAGTATATCAACTCCCTTGCCACTATGAAGCCTGCTACCAGATGCAGATTAATTGTCACTTGCCACTCACTGATAAGGTTTTGATATGAGTCTGCAAGCAATTAATTTATTATAATCTATGAGCAGCCAAACCTCTCTGATAATGTTAATCTGTATTTGCAGCCACTCCCCAGAACTAACATCACCACCTCAGCGCCACCTCAGATCATCAGGCATTAGATTCTCTTGAGGAGTGCGTAACCTAAATCTCTCATGTGCTCAGTTCACAGTAGGGTTTAGGCTCCTGTGAGAATCTAATACCTGATGATCTGAGGTGGAGCTGAGGCAGTGATGCTAGCACTAGGGAGCAGCTGCAAATACAGATGAAGCTCTGCTCGCTGGCCTGCTGCTCACCTCCTGCTGTGTGGCCCAGTTTCTAACCGGCCACGGACCAGAACTGCTCTGTGGCCCACGGGTTGGGGGCCCCTGGTTTAAGTCATGTTCTACTCTGGAGAAACGCATTTTCTAATGAGGCAGACAGACAAGTCAAAACCATAGACAGTCAACTAACATGAGATGTGGGCCATGATGCTAAGGAAGCACAGTCGACCTGTCCTCTGAGAGAAGGGATACCCTGGCTAGGAAACTGAGATTTCAGTAGGTAAAAGTGCTGGGGAGAAGAAGAGAAGGTGGGAGGGCAGTAATAACAAGGAACTCTGGAAGGACATTTACCTTGAGTTTACTCAGTATGGCTGGATCATTGTGTGTTAAGGAAAGAGTGAAGGGAAATAAGACTGGTTGGGGAACATTTTGTTCTAGGTGTTTTGGAGGATGAGGAAGAAGCAAAAGGCACACTGCTCTGTGCAAAGCCCTTAGCATCTCATTCCACAGAATTATTTTACTGCTCTTGATGGTGATAACTGATGTGAAACAAAGCCTCTCTCAGGAACTGTCCCTCAGAATTTTAGTTGCATGCTCCCTTCTTGCCAAGCTTTCTCCTCTGCTGTCTTTCCTTCTTAACGTCCTGGTCTGTCCCCTCTCCTAGCCCAGCCTTCTTTTTCTTTCTTTTCAATCTAAATCTCAAGAGAGCTAAGACTCTGACTTTCTTTGTATTGCATTCAGCTACAGATGGATCCTGTCTGTGTTGGTGTTCATCAATGACCTTTATGGCCTTTTTCCAGTTGAGGTTGTCAATCAGAAAGAACTTTGGTAATTAAACAATTTGAACATTTTTTTTTAACTTGAAGACTGATCTCAAAGTGGTAGCATATATTATATGATCACTTTTCTCCATTATTTTGGTTTAACTTACCCCTTTAAAGAAAAAAAATAATTTAAGTAGTCCAATGAGGATAATTCCTTGTCATTTATTGAGAGATTTTTCTTGGTCAAAGCAAAACATTAGCATTCTTAGCTGTTCACTTATTTATACTACAGGAAACCAACAGTTATGCAAAGCCACTGCCAACATAATCATGAGCTGCTGTGTGGAGTCTTAAGTACCTCATGGAAAAATAACTCTGAATTGGAATTCTTCCCAACAGCCAGATTCATTAATTCTTTGACAACTGAGGTAGGCAAAAAAAAAAAAAAAAAAAATCTAGAAAGCAGTTATAAATATAAATGGTTGTTAAACCTTTCAGCAGAGTGATTTAGTATAAAAAAAGTAAGATATTAGCACAAATGCTCTTGCAATAGTGTCATAGCTGTGTCATGTCTTTAATTTACCTAAAATTAATTGCAGGTTTAAAATGCTTTATAGTTTAATGAACAAACAGAACACAGCCTCAAGTCTGTTTTATTAACCTGGCTGTGCTTTTTATTTCAAAATAGTATTTGAATATATGGGAGACAAGCCATGTGTGTGTATGTGCACGTGTGTGTGCATGCATGTCTGCATGCATGTGTATGTATCTGTGTCTGCACAAATATGTATGTGCAATGTGGAGCAGGTTGGACATTGAGGCAGAAGGTGTGGTTTGTTGACATAGCCATTCTCAAAACTGCACATTTCAATCATATGGCAATTAAATTCTAGATGGGGTACTTTCTGGGCCCTTGTATTTAAAAGGAGTTTCTGGTATTTTTTCTTTTGGTCTTCTATTTTTTCATAAAGGTTTTGCATGTGCACCTCCTAAATACATATTCTTTCCTTATAAGTAAAACATAGGAGCTTTAAACCAAGAGCAAGAGCTTTGGAAATGAGAAGCGTTTATAAGGTTATTGGAGATTTTCATCCTAAAGGAGCAAACAGGAGAGCAAAGGCAGACACCAACTCTCTGAACAAAATTTTCCCCTTACTCTGACAGGTGATACATGTAGGTTGGATTTACAAAACTTTATTGCCTTAGTACCTCATTCAGGGGCTGATTATTACATTCACATATCAGGCTTTCTTACAGTTTTTATCAGTAGTTATTTGGTCATAGTCTCTTATTTATACTTATATCCCCTACTTAGTTTGCCAAGTTAGTTGTGAGGGAGTTCAGAACAAGTCACCCCAAGATGTGCCATTGTTGTATGTGGATTATTTTGAACTAAAGGCAGTCGAGACCCTGTGGGCTCAAGAGAAACTTCTGCCCACCCATTAACTACCTAGAAGAATTTAAACTAGGGGCCTTGCTCATATTAAGTTATTATAGAAGATAATATCTTTTGACCTATCTACAAGCCCAGGCAAACTTCTAATTACTGACCATCTGCTTTTCTTATCATCTTGCAAATGATGCTTCTCTCCTCTGAAGTTCAAAGGTGCCTTATCTCATCCTTAGCTCAGAATGTCATATATACCACATCTTAACTTTCTGTTTCTGAAGCTCTTATGTTTGTGAAGTTTCTGACTCTCTCATGTATGTGGGGTTCCTATACATACATATGTAATGAAATTTTGTTGTTTTCTCTTGCTAATCTAATCTTTTTCATGTAGGTTAAATTATTAGACCAGACAAAAGAACCTTGGAGGGTAGAGGAAATTTTCTTCCTCCAACCCCAAAGTTACCCTGGTTTTTTGGCTGCTCCCATGACTCAGTCAACTTGCAATTTTGATTCTATATTGTCAGGAGGAGTGATGAAAGTTCAATGTGGCAATGATGACCACAGTAGCCAAAGTTGATTGAGACTAACAATGCACTAGGCATTGCACAAAGTGCTTACCTCTGATCTTTTACACTACTCACCACAAGCTTAGGGGGAGAACCAATCATTATTCCCTCTATGCAGGTGAAGGAAACCAAAGCTTAGTATGGCCAAGTCGAGATCCAGGGGAAAAAAGACACATGTGTGGCCAAGCAGGGCTTGCAGTGTAGGCAGTTGACTCTGGAGCTTTCTTCTTGGCCAGTGTGCTCTTGGGTGTTGCAAGTTTCTCCTGAAACCAGAGGACTCCACTCAGCTTCAACCTTTGCCAGGAAATGAGTTATTTTTCTCCCGTTTCCTAGATGTGTGTGAAATTTCCAAGCTGTCCGTGAATCTCATTTATGCTCTTTTTCTTTTTAAAATAAAAACATTATTTCTAAACTCTTTGGAGAAAATGAGATAGAATATGTTTTTCTGGATTTGCATTTTTATTGTAAAAGTAATAATGCTTATTATAAAAATTTAAGCATTATAAAATTGAAATAAGTAAAAATTTCTCATTTTTTTCTAGCTTTTTTTTTTAACAACTTTTTTTTTTTTTCACATTCTTCCTCATGCAATCACCTCTAAACTTAATTCCACTGATCAGATATAGCCAAAGTTAAACATTGGAAATCTATCACTTCATCTCTCACTCTATCCTCTCACTGCCCTACAACACACACACTACTTGGCAGTATTAAGTGGGCAGACTCTGGGCCTAGACTCCCAGAACTCAAATCATAATTTCACCATTTGTTAACTAAGTGATTTTTATGCTAGTGATCAATCTCTTTATTTGTAAAATAGAGATAAAAATATTACCTACACCATAGGTTTATATGAAGATGACATGAATTAATATATAAAGCAGTTAGAACAGGGATCAGCCAAGACAAACCCTCAATAAATGGTCTATATCTGTCTCTATCTCTATCTCTCTATGCGTACACATATGTTTAATACACATGGAAGTGATAATATACAAATTATTTTGCATCTTGTATTTTTGACTTAACAGCATATTATTTTACTATTAAGTTCCTTTATGAGACAATTAAACAATATTTTATTGCATACATGTAAATTGTTAGTAGTCTTTCAGATGTGTCTATCACTCATAAACAATGCTCTCATAAACTTCTAGGTACATAAATCTCTATGTATTTTGTTCAAGTACTGCAGCAGGATAAACTTTAGAAATGGAATTGCTAATAAAGATGCAGGCAAATTTAAAATTTTGGTTGAAACTGCCAAAGTGCCCTCCCCAAAGCCCACATCAATTTATAATTCAGAACATCAAAATTGAATGTACCTATTTTCCTACAACCCTGCTAGTATTAATTATGAGAATATTTTTAAATTTTTACCAGACTGGTAGGTGAAAATGAAAATTTTATTGTTTACCAGAGGGTGGCAGGGAGAAGGGAGGTAGGTAGGGGTAAAAGTGGTCAATGTGTGGTGACAGAAAGAAATCTAACTATGGGAGGTGAACACACAATGGAAATATATATATGCCTTACTATTAAAATTAATAGCTAAAACTTACTGGGGTTCATTAACCAATGTCACCATAAATATAAATAAATTAATTTTAAAATAAGTCTTATTGTTGCTGTTATTGTGTTTATTTGATTAGTTGAAAGGTTCAGCTTTTTTAATGGGTAAAATGACTATTTATAGTCTTTTATGCATTGGCTGTTCTTAACTTTTGTCCATTTTCTACTGGGATGCTTTTAAATTGATTTTTAAAATTTTTATATATTAAAAATTTAACCCCTTAGCAATCGCATATGTTAAATAGTTCCCGCATGTTTGTTGGTCTTTTAATTTAACTTGTTTTTAGAAATTTGAAATTTATACACTGACAAATCTGTGAATCTTTTCTTCTCTGGATTGCAAAGTTCTTCCCCATCTCAAGTTTATGTAATTCTTCTCCTATATTTTTTTTAGTAGCTTTTGTTTTTTTAAATATTGATATGTATGACAAATAAGATGGCTTGATGAGTAAGTATAATGTGAGGTAGGGAATTCAAATTCATTTACCCTTAAACAAATGGGCAAATTTTAGTGAAGTTGAATGGAAAAAAGAGGAAAAATATATTTGGAATAATTATAGTACATATTCATTTAGTCAATTAAAAATCTATTTCTTGAGTGTTTATCATATGATTTGTACTGTATAGGTCAATATTGGTCAATAGAACTTCCTGCGATGCTGGAAATGTTCTATATCTATACTGTTAAATGCAGCAGCAACTATTCGCATGTAGCTATTGAAACATGGTTCGTTGATCAAAGAAGTGAAATAAAAAAAATTTAAATTTTAACTAATTTATGTTTGAAGAGATACTTTTGGTTATTGTATTGAACATTAGAGCTATAGATGATGGTGAAACAACAGAGGGGTGTGAGTGTGTGTGTGTGTGTGTGTGTGTGTACGCGCGTGCAAGTGTGGGTACCAAGAGAGAGAAAGACAATAAGATAAAAGAATGCAAAAGGAAGGCCTAGGCAAATGCTTTCTGTTAGAAATTTTCGAATTTTAGAAAAACTCCAATTTTGTGTCTTGTAATTTATGAATAGGAAAAAGAGAAATTTGAGACAAAAAAATGAAATGTTTTTTTGGGAGCTGGGAAAGAAAAAGTCTGCTAGTTAATAGCCTTTCCTTCACAAGCATTTAAACTGCATCTTTGCCTTAATTCTGCAGACTCCACCTTTTTACTACATACCACATATCTCTTTTTCATGAAGGCTGTAGCAAACCTGCAAACTCTGTATTAGTTTCTGCCTTCTGGGGATAAAGATGAGCTTCCTTTAAGAAACGAGTCGAGAAGATGCCGTGTATAATATTCTGGATGTGGATTCTGAAATCTCTTTAATCTTTTCTGTAGGGTCCTATTAGTGTTTCAAGTTTGAGGTCATGGTTGTTAACTCGCTTGATACAGAATTGTTCAGAGAAGCCTAAGGAATACTCATTTGATGATGTTAAAGTGCAGATGTATTTGATGGCAGAAAGCCCTGTAGATTCCAGGCCAGGAAACCTTTGTTCCCATTTTCAGAAGAAAACAGCCCTATTTCTCTGTTGTGGAGCATGTGAACCCAAGCCAGTCATAATCATAGCAAAGTTGTTCTTATAGTTCTGGGAGCAAATGGCTATATGTGGAGGAGGTTATTTGTGTGTGACAGGAAGATGGGGCAATACCAACCTGAGTTCAGCAGCACGAATATGCAAGTGACTGGAGCCACAGGCAAGCTGTCAGGTGTATGGCCACCAGATTTATTACCAAGGTAAAAGGCATAGATTATGCACAGAGCCATCTGGTCACCTGTCAGGTGGAGAGCTGAGGCTGAAAGCAAGCTTCTCAACACTGAAGAGATAACAGCATTATGAGGAAATCAGCAGTGGGGGTGTCTAAAGGAAAAAAAATCTTATCCTGCAAGGTGCACCTGCATGCTTTTTTTTTTTTTTTTTTTTTTTGTGATAAAACTGGAGGATGGAAAGACAAAAGCAAGTACTGTTGAGGTGTTAGAACTTGGGGTTTAGAGAATGTTTGATGTGGCATCTCATGAAACTTTCATCATGAAATTCATTCAAATTCATTGAGATGAGTGGGATGATAGGAACTGACAAGTGGCAGAAGCCATCTCAGCTCAGGGTAGTGATTTATGGGGAGGCAGAGAGCAGAATGCTCTGGCTTTTCCCTCCAGTCCCACTTAACAACTTCATTAATAACTCAGATAAACAAGCCATCTAGTTCATGAATAGCATCTGATATTAAGTTGATAGGTGTTGGGAATAAAAATTAAATCCCAAACAATGGGTCTACATGGAGAAAAACAGAGAATGCTGACCAAGAATCTATCTGAGTATGGAAGGCTTAGAATTTTTTTCTGATAATTTCCAAACACATTTGAAGAAAGAATAAAAGTCCTTCTAGTAAGAGCTGGTAATTATTGAGCATCTATTATGAACACTCTCATTTAGTCCTCACAGTAACCTTATTATGTGAACTTTATTTTATTTATCTATTGTTTTAATAAATGCTACACACTGGGGATCAGGAAACAGCATTAATTTACCAAAAGCTACAAAGTCAGTCAATGTTAGAGTTGGGATTTGATATCCAGGTCTGTTAGCCTTCGAAAGCTAGTTTTTTTCTTCTGTAGTTTTGCAACTCAAAGTGTGGTCCATGAGCTAGCACCATTTGCATCACCTTGGACCTTGTTAGAAATGCAAGATCTCAAGCTTCTTCCCTCAATCCCAGTGGTAGAGAATATGCATTTTTAACAGTCTTCTCAAATGATTAATGTGCACATGAAAATGTGAGAAGTCCTGGTCTACACTCAATAAATGGAAAAGCAAAATCTAAACGCAGACGACTCTCTGTAGCCATTTCACTCCTGTCCCAGGGTCATCCTAGTGCCATCAGCTTCTCAGTCAAGGTAATCACCAGTTTCACAAGGCCATTGGTGCCCACAATTTCACACTTGGCTCTGCCAATTCAGGGAATAAAGAGAAGTTTCTAGAAAAAAGTATTTCTAACCTTTGCTTCATTCATACTGGGTGTTTACTGCTAACACAGCAGTTACCACAGAGGATGAGAGTTGCTAGTTTAATTGTTGTGAATTTCCCACTAGACTCTGAAGCCTTGTTTGCCTGTTACCCATCTTTGTTTCCCTGACATCTGGCACAGAGCCTCATCTGGCCCAGAGAAGGTGCTCAATAAATGCTTGTTGACATACTGCGTGAATGAATAAACATTGGCAAAGTTTTTTATTCTACCTGGGCTATGTCTCAATGATGACTTTCCCTAGACACTTCAAAATCAGAGGTTTGTTGAAAACATCTGGAAAACTCTTGAGTTCCTGCCCTACCCTTAACCACAGGTATAGTTTCCTTCTAGGCTTCAGCAGATGTTCTCTTCTGGCAAAAAACAAAGAAAGGAAATATACAGTATCCTCTTGACAGTGAATTTAGAAATAAAATACTGTTGTAAATAAGAAAATTCTTCCACAGATGGAATTTTTATGTCCTCATTTTTTCTGCACATTGCAATTTGTAGTGGGAGGCTAAGGTCAAGACACTTTCGTTCACTCATTCAACAAATATTTATTAAGTCCTGTTATGCACCAAATGTTAGAGATATTCATGAGATCAGATATACATCTTATCTACTTTGTGGAGCAGAGAAACTGATAAGGGAGATAAGACTGAAATGGGAATAACTAATTCAAAGTAGTTCATGAAGTCCAACAAACATTTATTGAGTTCCAGCTCTGCACCATGCACTGTTCTAGCTGCTCGGGGGAGAAATATACTTAAGGCAGAATCTCTGATTCAGAGCAGATTACAACCCAGTGAGACTGACATGTAAACAGATTACCTTTTTGCTGTGGCAAGGGCAGAGATACAGGGGTGTCTAAGATGCTAAAGGAGCACATTGGTGACAATGAATGGGAAGATGGGGCAAAGGGAGGTAAGTATTAGAAGAATTCTTGGGAGAGGTGATGCCTGAGTTCTATTAAAGCCTGAGTATGACTTAGCCAAGAAAAGGGGGAATGAACATAGAAGTCAACATACTTTTTGACTTGATTGAAAGATCAAAACAGCTAAGTGCCAAAATAAAGGGGTGCTGAAGTGTTATGGGTCTCCTGGGATGGGAGGTTGGTTGTGTCTCAGAGCCAGGCAGGATCATGTGAAGAAGGTTAAGTAGGGTTTGTGGCACCAAGAAAGTGTAAAGACACTATGCTATGGAAAAGGTCTGAGCAGACATGCAAGTGACTTCCTTTCTTTGTCTCTCATTCTTGCTCTTTTGTGCTCTGTCGACTCTCACCTTTTGATATTCTAGGACATTAAGACACTAATATTAAAAATAGTATATTTTTTAAGTTTTAAAATTAAAAACAAATATTTGAACAAATATATAAACCCAAAAGATAATCCTGGGATTTATTTTATATATCAATTCATTATTCACTAAAGTTGGCTGGTGTGGTTCAGCTAGTAGACAAAATTAAAGGTATGTGTTGCTCATCTTCATTTTCCAATCTTGTAGGTGCATCTCTGTAACTAACTACATGTATAACCTCTTTTAAAGGAAAACCTCTAGATAATGCAAAGCCTGGCCCAAGTGGTTCTTCTGGCAAAGCTACATACTACAGTGAATTTTTTTTTTTTTAATTTGTGAAGTTATCTGCTGAGAATGTTATGGAGCCTGCTTTGTGGTTTGGGTGGGACACATTAAGTGCACACACTTGCCCTCTGCCCATTCTTTCCATGTCCTATCAGATTAGGGTTTCACATTGGGACAGAGTTTAATCCACATTCTCCAGCTGCCTCCAGGGCCTTTCTATGATAGCGAAAATCTCTTCACTGCTCTAGTCCCTGGGGCCCAGATATGAGATTTGTCTGTACCACAAATCAATGATCAAATACTAAGAAAAGCCTCTTAGTGCTCTCCTAAGGTACTGAGGGAGAGACTGATGGAGAATTCTACAGCACTTTATAGCAGAAAAGCTCTCACATGAGATCTGGAGGACTGGGACAACCTGTACCCTTGTTCCTATCCCTCGTCTTCTACTCCTTGACAGAGCAGAAACACGATCTCAAGGCTTCTCTCATTTTAACTTTCATTCTGTTTTCAAAAGCAGAGTTTTTCTCTGCTTCGGAACTCTCCTCTTGGTATCCGAGATGTGAATTACAAGTAACTTGGAGGGTCTCAGAGGGTTTATATGACCAATAACTGCTCATAAATATGAACAAGGCCAGGAACTCCCATGACGATTCCTTGCAGCACCGCCCTAAATCACAGCCCGATCTTCATGTCAGGATTTTCAGAGAAGCCAAAGGTTATGTTCTCTGCTTTCTTTTGTAAATATGTCATAGTACATTGGACCCAGAGACCAGGTCCCCT
Organism: Eidolon dupreanum; assembly: GCA_028627145.1. Taxonomy (NCBI): domain Eukaryota; kingdom Metazoa; phylum Chordata; class Mammalia; order Chiroptera; family Pteropodidae; genus Eidolon; species Eidolon dupreanum. Next base: position 94,952,231 of record CM053503.1, on the reverse strand, counting down.
CTCAGCTGGTGCTAGAGTCACAGCTGTGGTCTTTATTAAGATTTAAATCACTTAAAATCCCATTGCTCTTTAGCCTCAAATACAATATCAAAAAAGATTTTCTATAGGAATCAAGTATTTCTTTTAAAAGCAAAATCTTTGTTGACATAACAATGTATAATTCTACAAGGTATAATTCTTATACTATGCAATGATTTTTAAGTGAGCTCAAATGGCGAAAAATTTTATACAACAATAATTCCTCACGGCATTTTTCATAGTCATTCAAATGATATATAATAGAAAATATGTAAGTTGATTTACTTCCACAAAATCAAGTGTAGTTGTCTTGGTAATAGTAATGGTAGTAGTCATAGAATAGTGCCTTTAAAGTAGAGTGGAATATGGATAATTTTCATGTCATTACTACATAAAACCTATAACTCTTAGCACAAAATCCATTTACACATAGCTTTAATGGCAAAAACTTGAGCAAATTTCCAAAGTTGAGTATCATATTACCTAACTTTTATGAATTAGACATATTTACTATGAAATAATATCATAAATACTTAAAATTAAACTACAACTGTCAAAATGAATAAAATATGCTTTATGATCCAGAATGTCTCCTTTTATGGCTAGATTTAGTAGCTACTCATCCCTCAATTTCATTAATCCATAAAATATATCCTATTCCACAACACAAAATGAGAATATGTGATATTTTTGCTTCTAGTGTAATTTTTAAAGCAAATTTGTATCATGTATTTGTGCTCATTTTGGTGCGGAAGGGAGAATGATTATTTTCATTCCCAAAGATTGTACAGTAAAGTGATAAATAGCAAGTGCTCTTCTGCCTGTGAATGTACTCTCCTTCATTTTAGAGATGCTCTGTGCTGGTCATGAATAAGGCATTTGATTGCTTGAAGCTTGCAGTGAAACCAGATTGCTTTGGGCTAAAATTTAGGCTACAATATAGTCTTAGGCAGTTAACCTCTTTGAGCTTCAGTTTTCTTCATCTGTATTATGGGGATAATATCGGATTCTCAGGCTTTTGTCACAATTAGAGATATTGCAAATGTAATTAGTATAAAGTCTCACTCCAAGTTGGCACTAAATAGATGCACCTATTATATGCCAAATAAATGTACCCTATTGTATGACAAATAAATGCGCAAAGTAAATGCTAAATAAATGTATCTATTCTATAGCAAACACTGTTACTGGAAATAAAAAAGAAGGAATTCTAGTTCCTATTCTTAAAGAACTTATGATTTGTAGAGAATGGATGGCAAGAGAAACAAGTACACGGCAAACCATAAAATAAGTCAGATCATATTCAGACCTCTCGACAGGGAATTATAAATAGTGCCTGAAAGCCCGAAGGTGGAAGTGATTAATTTTGATGAGGGAAAGGGAAAGAGAGAATCAGTGCTTATTAGGGAAAACATCACTAAAATATAACAGTTTAGAAACTTAGAGAATGAACGGAATTTTGATCACTGGAAGAATAAAAAACATCCAAGCAAGAGCAGATAGCTTTAGAAAATAGGTGCAGTAGCATGGGACATGCTCACAGAATTGAACAATAACTTGGCCCTTACCTGGTCCTCAGTCTGCCAGCCCATCCAGCAGATTTGGGAGTCCCTGGCTTCCATAATTGCATTCCTTAAAATCAATTAAATCAATTAATCAATCTCTCTCTCTCTCTCTCTCTCTCTGCCCCCTCCATTTTTCATATTTCATATTTAAGAGTTTATATAAATTAAGAGGACTTACTACTATTTAGATATGAATTATGATCATATACAATATCAAACATACTATTAGTTTGAGAGTCCTTTAACAAAGATTTAACTCACTGCTTCTCAGGTTTTTCAATCCCCCTTCTTACCCGGCCCTGCTCCAGCAATGGTGTTTGGATGTGATGGAATTAAGGTGCTTTGATTGTGTGCCATGCTCCTGAAGCTGCCTGAAATGATTGCATCTATTGGCCTTTCGCTTTATGTTACTGCTTCAGGAGCCAGGGAGAATAAGGCACATGTTATCTTGTCATGTTTTGTACATGGCTGTCTGAATTCCTTAATACCTAGATGCACGTTACCAGATTCCAAGGTTTACAGCAACTTGAGTCGAATTGTTCTTAAATGAAAACTGTAAAAACTATATCTTTCCCTGCCCGCAAAAGCTGTTGTGTGCTGCATAAAAACCAGGCCTGGCCCCATGTTACTGATGCTGCTTTTATTATAATAATATCTCCTATTTTACAGCTGCTTTATTTAGTGCTTCATTTACTTTTGTAAGTATTATCTCATTTGATTTTCACAAATATTAGATAGGGAAGGAGTTCTTAGCTTAATTCGATATACCTACACACAAGGAAATGGAAGCCATTAGAACTTAGATGCTTATGAATACACAACGAACAGAAACTGGGGGACTTGGGATCTCTATCCTCATCTTCTGATACTAAGTCTCATCCTCTTTCCCCTCTCCTCTCATCCTCTTTCAGTTCCATTCTTTGACAATATGTATTTATTCAATTCTCTGTCAAGTATCATTGTAGGTCTTGGACATACAGTGAACAATAAGATGGACCTCATCCCGGGCCATTTCTACAGGCCATCTCCATGGAGCTTAGAATCTAATAAGGAAGATGGGTATAAAAAATATAAATAATTAATTTCAGTTGTGAGACTTACTGCTGGGGAGAAATGTAAGAGAACTTTAAAGTGTATAAACATACTAATTTATTCAGCCTTGTCTCAGAATGAAATGTTGCGTATGAAAAATTTTCCAGAATTTTTCTGGAAAATCTGGCCTCTTCAAACACAGCACTATTTTGGATGGAAACCCTTTGAAAATACATTAGGAACTTCCCTGCTTTAGTAGGGGCACATGAGATATATATGTTATCCTTTTCTTCACCTCTGGGTTATCCTGATGCATCAACAATGGTCATGTTTTAATACTGTATGGAATTCATACTCAGCGGAAAACAAATGACACACCCAAATGGGGTAATTGGGGATGATTAAGTAAAGTGAATCACTACAAAGGTGTGGGCGGGTCTGTGGGGGTGAGAGAGGGAGCCTAGAGCCTAGATTTCCTGCATAACTGTAGGAAAGGGCTGCCTGACAGGAGCTGTTGTCTTTGGCCATCCTGTAAAAGCATTGGGAAGGGGGTAAAGCATTGGGAAGGGGGTCGGGGGAATTAACACCCAGCTTATTCTCCTCCTGCCCTCTGATCTGCTGAGCCAACCAGTAGTCAGAGGGAAAGGGGCTTATTAAAGCTGTCCATATAACCACCACCGTAGGACAGAGTAAGAAGGGTGAGAGGGGGTCCTGAGTGGCAAATGAAAAATGATCAAAACTTCTTTTGATCCTTGCTAGCACGTCTGCCTCTAACAGGCTTTCCTGCCATTAATTTCAATAGTCTCATGAACGACCTCCCTGCTTGCATGTACTGTTGCCCCTTACAACACCATCCTTTTTCACCCCAGCAGCCAAAGTGATTTTAGAAAAAGCTCATAAACCAGATAATGAGACCCCTTTCCAGCTACTCAAAACTGGCCAGTTGTTTTTCATTGACCTTATGTTAAAATCCAGACTCTCCCATAATCATAAGGATGTACTTGAGCAGCCCAGTCTCTTCTCTCAGCTTGATGAGGTGCTATTCCCTTCCTTGCCTGTTACATGCTGGCGAAGGCTGCACGTCGCCATCTATGCCTAGCTCATTATTGCTTCAGGAACTTGACACTCTGTTTTCTCTGCCTGAAATTTTCCTGGTGGTCTCATAGCTGGTGGTTTTCTTTTTCATTTTATTCTCCCTTTTCCTCCTCCTCTTTCTCTTCCTTCTTCTTCTTATTTATTATTATTATTAAGAGCAATTCACTTTTTTTGAGATATAACATCAGACACTAAAGTGCCTAAGTTTTATGTACACAGGTTGATGCATTTTTTACAAATGTATATACCCATAAAACAACCACCCAGATCAAGATATAAAGCATTTTCAGGCCCCTAGAATGCTCCCTGGTGCTCCTTTGTCAATATCTGTCCCTTTCCAGGGGTTAAAAAGTATTCTGAATATCACCATGGACCACTTGTGCTTGTTCTTGAACTTCGTATAAATGCAGTCAAACAGCATATACTGCTTTGTGTCTGCCTCTTCTGCTCAACAGAATATCTATGAGATCTATGCACATTGTCACTACACCAGGAGTTGGTTGTATTGCAACGTAGTATTCCGTTGTGTGAACATGTTAGAGTTCATTTATTCATTTTTTACAGAAGAATATTTGGTTCTAGTTTTGGGTTGTTATGATTGACACTGCTGTGAACAATCTTGGGTATATGTCCAGGAGTAGAATTATTGGACCGTAGGATAGAGATATGTTTAGCTGTAATAGGTATTGCAAAATAGTTGTTCAAAAGTGGTTGTACCAGTTTACCCTCCCACCAGCAGTGTATGAGAACTCTTGTTGCTTTACATCCTTCTCAGCATTTGGTATTAACTTTTAGCTATTCTGGTGGGTAGCCTGGTCTCATCATGATTTTAATATGTATTTTTCTTATAACTAATAATTCTGAGCAACTTTTCATATGCTTATTAGCCATTTAGATAGCCTCTTTGGTGAAGTACAAATCAAGTTTTCTATCTTTTTCTTTTTTTGATTGCCTATCTTTTTCTTATTGATTTACAGAAGTTCTTTACATACTTTGGATATGAGTTTTTTGTCAGGCACATGTGTTGCCTATATCTCCTGGTCCATAGCTTCTTTTCACTCTCTTAATAGTGTCTTTTGATAAATAGAAGTTCTGAAGACAAATTTAGCAAACTTTCCTTCTACAGTCAATGTTTTTTGTGACCTATTTAAGAAATCTTTTAATATAACATTTCTCATCACAATTTCCTCAAAGAGACCTGCACTATGCTTGCATGGTAACACTGGCCTTCTTATTGTATGTTTCACTGTCCAGGCCTGCACTGACCTCTCTGAACCTGGAGTATGGGTACAAATGGAGTCCTTAGACGTTCCTGCTGGTGGACCAGTACAGATAGCCTTGGGTTTAGACTGATGTTCAAACTTAAAAGCCCCACTTGTCTTTACGGATATCAAAGACACTGTGATGTGCATGTCACAAGAGACAGGCCTGGGAGGTTACTGACCACCTCAGCTACAGAAAAACTGCAAACTTTGGGGTCCCTTTAGCTTTATGTGTAGCTAGTCACCTATTCTCTCTGATAGATTCTGAGGGGCTCTGTCCAGGTCTCCATCTGTTTTCCCCCTTCCCTGCGTGCCCCAGAGGTTTTGGCTGCTGATGGTTTACAGATTTATAGCTGAGTCTCTTGCGGGAGTCATCCCAATATAGGAAATATCTGAAGGACCATCTCTTCCCCCTTCCCAGGAGATCAGCTGAATCCTCTTTTGCAAATAAGTCTCAGTTCACTTTCTCTCTTTACCCAATCCCCTTGCCTTCACTCCTTCATAGGTGTGGATCCCTAGAGTTGTCTTCCAGAAACTTCCTGCATGGAGATCTCTTTCTCAGAGTCTGCTTCTCTGATCCACTCAGGGACCCTCAGGGGTTTGTGAGCAGCGCCCCTTCCCTGCTGCAGCTGTAGCTCATCAATACCAGTTTCTCAGTTCTCAATAGTCTCAGTAATGAGTTACAGGTGTTTGGAATGGTAGATGATCTTCTGCTGGATTCTCATTCATCTTGGACCCAGTATAGACATTCTCCTAATGATTCCCTGAGGTAATGCTGACCAAGGGTCAAATTCTCAGGTATTCCTGAGACTAGAGGATGACCACAGAGTTAGTTGTTATCCTTTTTGTTCCAAGGTATGTGTATGTGTGGATATTTATGTGTATATGGGTGTCTATGCATCTGTGTGTTTATGTGTGTATGCACATATATATATATACCTTGTGCACATATATGTATAAATTATATATATGGGTGTGTATGTATCAAGCTAGAAAACTGTTAAAGAAAATATATTCTAACTTCATACCTTGACAAAATAGGAAGGACAGGTTCATGTTTAGAATTTCAGAGTCTGGAGTTTTGTGCCAGAACATGGCAACACAAGGAGACCCAGCCATTGCCCCAAGACCAGAGGCCTCTGTAGTTTTCCTCCCATCTTCAACTCTCACATCCTGAGGGGTCTCTACTCCCTCCACCTCCACAAGCCATCCCACAACTCCTTAGGCTGAGAGGTGCACCCATCTATGAGTGGCTTATACCTGTGGATAGATCCTCTAGGCAGGCTTGGCCCATTTGGGCAGGGCAGTGGGGGTTCCAGGACATAACGTAGAAGAGAGGGTACAGTGCAGAAAATGAGTGTGTCCTTGTCCCCTAATCATCCCTTCCCCTACCAGCTGTGGGGAGGGCCAGGGCTTTGAGAAAATCAGAGCCAGCCCAAGGGTGATGGGGCCTTCACTCTTGCAGGCCTCTTCTGTGTGTTTCTCTTTTATTCTAGTATTTCTTCATCATTTTTACTTCTCTGATGTTAGAGTGTTCATTTATTTATTTATTTTTTTACATGTTCATTATCAATCTTCCCTACTAAAATTGATATTGCAGGAAAGCAAAAATCTCATCTCTCCTATTTATCATTATATCCCCTGGGCCTAGGCCAGTGCCTGGAATGTGAGTGATAAAACAGACACAGGGCTTATGAAAAATGCCTGTTAACTGACTGCCACAGACATAAAGAATAAGGGCCAGAGGGATGAACTGTAGTTCGGGAGAGCAGTGGCAACACTTTTTGCTTGTTTTCTGTTTTTTTTCTGTTGTTGTTGTTGAGAGGCTTGGGAAGATAGGGTGACTAACCTATCTCTGGAACTTTCCTGGTTGTAACAGTAAGTTTCTGTATTCTGATAACCCCTTAGTTCTGGGTAAATGGAGACCATTGGTTGGTCAGGAATCAGGAATGATCAGGAATCTGATTTAGGAAGAGTTGAAAATTTCTGATAGTTGAAGGGCCAACTCTGTTTTCTTAGCATCTACTTACTGTAATCAAGAAAAAGAACATTTTTCAGAATTTAGTGAGGCTGAAAGATTTATACTGTACTGTATTATGAATATATTGGAATTGGATTTAACATCACGTGATGAAAGACAACCGTTTTCAAAGGTATGTCACACTGATGTTAAAAATGTGTCTTGATAAATAGTTAGTAATTGAGATGACATCTCATTTCCAGCAGCTTTCCCTTCATTACATTCTGAATGATGCATGGCTTACTGTTTTTCCACCATTTATTTGAAGATTTTATGAAAATGCATAAATTGTTGACATTTTGGGCACTACTAATGATGAAAACTTATTGTCCATTATGCCAAATTAAAGAGAAAAAGAATTACAGTGTCTGAGGAAGGTCTGCCGGCAGCAGCAGCACAGCACCCAGTGCAACCACAAATTCCACTTAAAGGAGCAGAGCTCTGGGAAGTCTGCATTTAAAGTGCTGTGCTAGAAGAGTGCCCAAGTCAATAGCAACTTCCTGCTTAGGTTGACCATTTAGCTGCTGGGACGCCCCTCCCAGTGGGTTACTGGTTAGAATTGCTTTTCTGTGGAGTGAGGGTTGCTAAACTTAGCGAGGAGGTTAATTTTTCTCTCATAAAATGAAGTCAGAAGGGGTAGCCATTGTAGGACTGCAGCTCCTCTGTGCCATCAAGGACCAGTTGCTTATCTTTCTGTTTAACCATTCTTACCATGTGGTTTTTGTCTTCATGCTTATTTCATGGTACCAGGATGATTGCTTCACCAACTACATTTGTATATCTTCTAGTTGAAGAAGAGGGAAAGGATGAAAGGGAAAAATTGAGTGCTGGATGAGATAAAAGAGTTTTTTTTAGAGGGATCATCTAATAGTTCCTATTTGTATCTTATTGGCTAGGACTGTATCACATGGCCATTAATCCATCTCATTGGCTAGGATTATGTCACTTGGACACCTACATATCTCGTAGGCTAGAACTGTATCACACGGTCCACTATGGCTGCAAGGGGGTTGAGAAAGTAGTTTGTTTGTTTTGTTTTTTTTAAGCTGGGAACATCACTGCTCTCCAGTCTCCCTCTATCTTAAGTCAAGGTTCTGTTAGTGGAGAAAGGAAGAAATATAGGGCAGGCAGCAGTGTCTGGTACAAGATGAGAACCTCTCTAACCTGCAGGTAGGTTAGAAATCTATGTCTGATTAGGGAGTCTGCTTAAATGGAGGCATGTACACAATGTCCCTTGGTGAGATAAAAGGCCAAATGAATAGGAATAGGCCATAGGGAGACTTCATGAAACTCTGTGAAGATTTAATTTGTAATTTGAATGCAATGTAAGGGAAAAGTAATCCAAAGTTTATTTAGAAGATATGAGTTAGAAATACTTTATAATTAAATTAATCTAGTACATTGTTCATATAGTAGCTAAAATTGTTCCTAGCGCTCAGCTGTTGATATGTGAAATAATGATAACCTATTAATTTTGCCCTTCGGGTGATCATATTCTCATTGGTGGCATAGAACTATAATTGAAAAGTTAAATAATAACCAACTGAACAACTTCTCAATAAGAGAACTGGAGGTCGCTGGACTAGAGTGGTCATGAAAGGCTTCGTGGAGAAGGGGAGGCATGCTTGAAACCTTAGATGGATTGGATTTGGGCAGCTAAAGAAGATGGTGCAGTATGCACAAGGTCAGTGCAGTCTTGGCCTGAGATGACTTGCATTGGTTGAGGAATTATGAGAAAGCTAGCTTGAAGGTAAGGTGTTCAGAGACTGCTTGTTGCCTACACATTATTATCCTTTCTCTTTTTCTTCATAGGAAAGCTCAACTTTATTGGATATAGTAATAAGCCCATTTATAAAACTATATTTCTCAGCATCTTTTACAGCAAAAAATAGCCAATGAGATATAAGCATAAGCTTTTGGGTGGGATTGAAATTCTAGGACAGATCTTTGAAAGGGCCTGATGCAGTCATAAACATGCACTTTTTTTTGTCCTTGTCTTTTTCTTCTTTTCTGCTTCCTAGACCATTGATGTAATGGCTGGAGTTGCAATGGCCATCTTATGACCATGAGGTCATATTGAAATTGGAAACTATAAGATAAAGATCACAGAACTAACAGGCAGACAGTGCCTGGGTCCCTGCTGACCATGGAGCTACCATACCAATTCTGAATTTCTTTTAGGAGATTGAGAAAATAAAGTTTCTCATTAAGTAATTTTTATATGAGAGCCCTGTTATATGCAGGAGGATTTAACACAAACATAGGTTAGGAAATTAGCTTGAAAGAAAAGGGTTAGGCCAATTTATGAATAAAGTAATAGATACCACAAACTTTTGAGTATCATCTGTTTGCAGGACCCTGAGCTATATAGTATACATATGGACAATCTGAAGTAACTCCTTCTCTTTTCTCTCCATTTATGACTTTAGCTATTGCCAGAGCTGATAAATTGTCATTGTACAGTCTCTCCAGTGAGAGGATCTGTTTGATAACCTCTAGCTCTTAGTTGCAAATGAACTTGGGGTAGGCAGCTGTACCCCTGCTATTCCCTGATGCCAATACAAACATGCCAGAGATTTCAATGGTCCTCTATTCAAGGGTTCAGACAATATGTTAAAAAAGCATGGTGGGACATGAAGAGTATTTAAAGTTGAATGTTGGGTCCTAATCCTCTGCCTGCCTACCCACTTGGCTGAAAACAGAGAAGCAGGACCTAATTGCTTTAGAGGGTCCAGGGTAGATGTACTTTAGGCCTCTCAAGGGCCCTGCAGGAGTATTTTCTGTCCTTTCCTAACAATCCTTCTTTCTTCCTAGGTTAGTTGGATCCTCTGTAAAGCAGAGGCTGAGGCTGAGTTAGGAGCATAAGAAATTTGGGGAAGGGAGTCAGGGAGGGGGAGGTAATATCTTCAAAAGATGAAGGGGGAAAGAAGAGCAAGATTGTGCTGGGACAGCTTCAGGCTGTGATGCAGATATGACCAATCTCAGTCAACCCAACAGAGAGCTTTGAGACAAAGATACCCATGAGAGGAGTCTTACTCTGGGCAGAAATGGTCAGATTCTCTTGTCTTTAGTCACTGGCTGGCAGATGCCTAATAAGACTGTGGCCTCAGCAAAAGAGCTGAGACAAAGTCCAAAGGTGCTAACAGCTGGAGCTCATCAGCTAACTGCTCCTCTGGCAGCTGGACAGCAATTCTTAAAAGGAGATTTTAGCAGCACCTCCATGGCTGTCATAGCCTCCACATCCCTCTGTATTTCACACTCCCTTCCTCCTCAGAGTCCTCCCAGACTTCTGGGACTATATACCCTCCCTCAGAAACCATCGAGTTCCATATTCTCTTTTGCCCCTGACACATTTATTGGCCTTGAATATCAACTTATGCTGAGGAGTTTCTCCTCTGCAGTTTCTGCTGCCATGTGGTATAGGCAGTGAAGCACTGTTTTAGAGTATCCTAACTTGAGGGCTGGGAAGGAAGAGGGTGAGTGTTAACATTCTGGGGAGTGGGGCTACACAAAGAGAACTTGCACACTGGCTACTGCTTGTTCTAGGCTGAAATGTTTAAAACGCAGCAAACCCCACAGCTCAAAGATGACTCCTCTTCACAAACCCTCCATCCATGTAGTCTTAACACTGTTTCCTAAGAACTGTAACCCAGGCTGTGTTATGCTAAGAACACATCTACTTTCTTCCCAAAGCACCCTGTGTTCCTTGGACCACAAAGGGAGCAGGGCCTAGCTCACTGAATTCCATGTGACCTTCCTTGAAGAGGGAAAGACTCTGTTCAAGTCCATGCTGACATTCCAGAGCAACCCGATTTCACCTTAGTGGTCACCTTGCTGTATGTTACACTCTCATTTAACATGCTAGGCAGCCAAGCTGCCATGTGCTGAGGTGACTGGAAGAGAGGGAACCAGGAAATGGACACAGACCCTCCTGGCAAGCACAGGACAGGCACTTCGCGATGGTCCATTCTCAGTAGGAGAGTTCAGACTTTATGGAGCTGTCCTTTCATTTGTTCAGCACATGGTTATTACACTACTCTAAGCCACTGGTCCCTGCTTGCAGGCCAGCATGTGTTTTAGTGGAGGCCCCAACACTAGTTTAATTTGTCAAATGACCAACATGGACCAAGCATTGCCAGAAGCAGGCTGAACCATTCTCCTCACAGCACCCTATGAAGATGGAAGAGCTATTTTAAGTTTGCATTTTGCTGTTGACAAAGCTGTGATTTAGCTAAGTGAATCAATTTGCTCAAGGTCACATAGCAGGTAAGTGGCAAAGTGGGGATTTAATCTCCGGCAGTCTGATGCCAGGGCTCCTGTACTCAATTGCTAAGCTACATGACTGCTCCCCAGGAGATGAAGAGGCGCAGAAGGTTTTTATAGCAAAGCATGACCAGTTGAAAGTCACCTGTAGGAGGTAGTGCAGAATAATGTGCTGCTGGGCCAGTTTGTCACCAAATGTAACAGAAGGGACAGTGTGCTGGGTTTGCAACTAGCTGCTGATGCCAGTCCCTAAGACAGACTTTGCTGACTCCAAGATAGTCATTAGAGATGCAGCTGGAATGATCAAGGGGTTTCCCACTGAGACCAATTTTACAAAATAATGTTCAGTTAAAAAAAATTAAAGTCTACATCAGAATATTATTCCAACCATTAGATCATGAACAACGTGAACGCAGAACTATTCTTTCAAATTCAGAAGACGAGAAACAGGTGGCCCTCTTGTTCTAGAAGGAAAAAGAGATGTGTTGTTTCTCATAGCTCACGTGTGTGAGTGCTGGGTGCTTTCTGTGTACCAGAAGGAGCAAGCACTTTGCCTTCTCTCAAGCCATTTCTGAGGGAAGATGTGGTTTTTAAAGTTTTTATAGATAAATTTGTAGCTTTTCTTCAGATGAGCTGCAGTGGAGGGGAGGGTCATTCAGCTTATGCCTCTCTGAGGCAGGACTGAAAACCGCCGGGAAAATTCAACTTCCATGTCTGCGTGCAAGTAAAATTTCTTAATCTTGGGATACAATAACACTTTTTGGGCAGCAGGCAGCATGAGAAACTTTAGTGGTCATCAAGCAATGAGATAGTAATAGACATGGAGACGTGAAGGTTAAGAAAAGGGCAGTGTCCAAGAGCCTGTGCTTGCAACACTGGGAGAAGGGTCTGTGAAGATGCTGCCCTGGCATGGCCAGCCTGGTAGATGGACTTGAGAGGAGAGATAACAGTGAGGTAATAGACTTAGAGACACACATCTGTTTCCTTGGCGTGTTTGGGTGGAAATTAGAGGGAAAGTCCCTGTTATCAATTCAACCTGAAATTGTGCAATGCTGGTGATTTGTGGGGGTAGGATGTTACAATCCAAACATATGGTCTCAGATACTCTGTAAAATCATATCCAGTCATAAATTAGGATATGGCTAGGGGTAAGGTTTCCATCCAATTATAAGATTTGTGATGCTTATTTTTAACATTTTTGAGTTGGAACTCAGAGAAATACAAACCACATTTGGGCTGACTTTCATTTTTAGAATAAGACAGTAGCTTTCAAACAATTTTTGCAGTTGCTTCCAAATATATTTTAGCAGCCAAAGTCTGTTTTCAAATTTCATCTTACTTGGGATTCCATGATAATGAATAGTCAATGCAGTATTTCATCAGCATAAATTTATTTTGTAAGTTCAAATGTATAACATCTATTTCATATAAAGTTAATTGGGGAGAAAAATGGGTCCATTTTGATGCTCCATAATATTTGAAATTAGAATTTAATGTCACAGCCTTTTATCATTTTCAGTATCCAATTTGTTCCAGATGTTTTTTCCTTGTTACCACAGATTTGAGGAAACAGTAGTTTACACAGATAAGTAGTAAAAATTAAGTGTTTTAAAGTACTTGCTATTTATTCTAAGAATACTCTTTAATTAACCAAAAGTAGCAGAAAATATTTTATCCTGTTTTCTTTCAAAATACTTTTTATTGGCACATGAGTCAGTACACTCATTGTTTCCCATAAACTAAATTTTTAAATTAAAGTTTCAAAACAGATTCTTTGGTACATTATGGTTGTGGTACCCAGTGCTGTTTCCTTCTTCTGAATGGTTTCCCTGTCTCAAATGGCACCTGTTGGTGGGCAGTTCCACAATCTTCTGGGACAACCTGTGTGCCTCTAGAGATCCATCATTTTACTGGTTTTCAATCTATGTTCCATGTAATTTGATCCAGATTTTATTTTAAAATATGCTACCCATTTTCAAAGTATCATATTAAAAAAGTGTATACATTTGATTACATTGGAGACATATGATGCACCGACTGTACTGTCTACCAACCCAACTTCTTCAGACAGACTGCATAAAGCATCTTCTGTCACCTCTGATTCATGGAAAATACACTGAGATTAACTGAGGGCTTAACCCTATGTAACTGATTGTCTTTGCAATATCAATTTTTCAGTTTTACATTTTTTTCCTTAAAAATGGGACCCACGACAAGCTATTCAGCTATAAGACATTTCTCAGACTTCTTTGTAATAAGCAGTGACCACATGACCTAGTCTTAGTCAATGAGATATAAACAGTGTTATACGGCGCTTCAAGGGCATACCTTATAGGATATTCAGGTCTAGGGTATTCTCTTTTTTTGTGCTTCCACCCTTTCCCCTTCCTTTGTCCTGGAATGTGAATGTAAAGCCTGGAGTTCCAGCAGCCACCTTAGACCACGAGGTGATCTTGAGGATGGCAGCTTAAGGGCAATAGTGCAGAATGAGGGAAAAAACCAGAGTCCTTGATTAGTGTGGAACCATCATATTGTCTCTGGAGTCCCTCCCTCTGAACTTCTTTCACTTTTGCTTGTTTAAGCTGTGCTTATGTACAGCCAAACCTAATTCTGACTGATACCAGAAAACCTCAACCTAGAAGGAACTATCTTTAGGTTGATAGAAATACTAGTTTATATCCTTTTGATTGCATGTAATAGACACCTAAGTCATGATGGATTATGCAAAAAGTATTTAATGATTTTTTACAATAGAAAGTCAGAAGGTATGCATTTCCAAAGCTGGTTCAACAGCTTGGTTATCTCATCATGGACCCAGGATCTTGCTATTCTTCTGCTTCTCTAACCTCTTCATTTAGGAAGTGTGTCTCCTTCATAGTCTAAAAATATCTACACGCAATCATGCCCAAGGAAGGGAACAAAACAGCTGGTCAATCTTTGAGCATCCCTATATTCTTTTTTAAATCAAGGAATACACATTTTAAATATACCCTCAAGCAGACTTCTCCTTGTTAGCCAAACTTGGAAATCTTGCCCGTCATTAGACTACTCACCAACAAAGAAATAAATTACCATTATTGACTTAAAAGCTAATGCAAGTTATCCTTTGAGATTGTATACTTTGCAAACTAAACAAAATCGGAATTCTATAAACTAAGGGAAAAAGAGTAAATGGCTACTGGCTGGGTAACACAGTAGACTTTCCTAAAGTATTTAAAAAATAGCATTAAAACTGGCAGGTCAGATAAAGAGCAGTGACCCTAAATAGAACCCACCAGTATGCAGGGCCTCCTGGGACTTGCTTCTGCCCACAGGGAGGTGAGTTAACTTTTAGGCTGGCCCAGTACAAGCTGAGAACAGTAGCAGATAGGATTTTCCCGGAAAATATTGTGGAGAATAAGGACGTCTCCACACACCAAAGTTTTTTCTTCTGGGAGGACAGAGAAGCAGCAGTTGATCTTCTGCTCTGCAAAGTCCATGTCCACCAGCCTCATTAATCTGATGCTACTGAAAAATGAGGTTGACTGCATTAACAAAATGTCCACATAAGTTAAAAGACTAAAATATTTAATATTTTTTTCTAAAGTACCTATTATTTCACCTTCTTAGATACAGTCTATGAAATATTGTAAACTTGTTTTTTTTTTTTTGGAAGATTAGGGTCATCTTTAAGAATATCAATCTTTGAACAGATTTATTGAGATACAATTTACATACCATAAAGTTTGTCTCAATTAAATGATTTTTAATAGAGTTGTGTAACCATCGCCACTATATAACTTTAGAAAATTTTCATCACCCTAAAAAGAAACCCCATACTTAGTAGCAGTTACTCTCCATTACTGCTCTCCTGCACTCCTCCACCTACCCACCCTCACTCCTCAACCCTAGGCAGCCACTAACCTGTTATTTATCTCTATGAATTTGACTAATCCTGGATGTTTCATATAAAGGAGAGTCACAGAATAAGTGATCTTTTCTGTGTGACTGCATTTACTTAGCAGAATGTTTTTGGAGTTTATCTATATTGTAGCATGTATTAATACTTAATTTTTATTGCCAAGTAATATTCCTTTGTATGGATATACCACATTTTATTTACTCATTTATTCTTTGATGGACATTCGGATCATTTTTACTTTTTGGCTATTATGCATAATGTTGCTATAAACATTCATGTGTGTGCTTTTGTGTGGATGTAAGTTTTCATTTTTAAGAGCATCAATTTTATAGTGTCTTACAGTAGAGTGTAATGTGAAATATAGTAGGCATAAATGCTTATGAATGTAAGGTATAGTATTGTTTCTTTCTCATATTGCTTATTTCTGTGGCAATAGTGATACTGTCAAGAGCCCTTGGAAAGTGTTCAGAGGTAGAATTCCAGTGAAAGAAAGAGGGACTGCAAGAAGTGTGTGTATGTCTGTGTGTGTTTATACATATACATATGCATAGCTTGCTTTAAGCCAAAGTATCATTTACTAACCAGTCTTTTCCCATTGACTTTGTTGGTTAACATAGTTTCAAATCAGTTTCCCAAACAACCATTGAACCCTGACAATGTACGAGGCATTTTCGCACTTCTATACTTTGGCTGTGTCTACTAAAGCTTTCTTTTATGTCTATCAGCTTCTCTGGCAGCTGCCCTCTGCTTAGTAAATGCATACTTGGTTGGGTGAAGTGTGGGTGTGTGCGGAATAATTCCGGAATGTTTTTATAAAGTGCTTAGTCTTTTTATAAATCAGAGAACATTTTTTTCTTTTTCTTTTTTTGTAGTTTTGGATACATTTGTGTATATAGATGGAGAGCAGTAATTACTTCTGTTTTCTAGACAAGTGATTTTTCAGTCTGGCTGCACATTAAAATCATAAGGAAGAGCTTTGAAAAATGCCCTGGACCCACTGATCGAGATGCTGATATAATTGGTCTGTGGTGAGACAGAGGCATTAGTGTTATTAAAATATCTACAGGTAATTGTAAGACATCTCCTGACTTAAGAATCACTTAAGCCAGACAGTATGATGAGATGGGCACTTTTCATGCCTCATCTCAAATCTTCACCATAATCTGTATGGTAGATGTCAATTTATCCTATTACAGATTTAAAAACATTTCTTGAGCACTTACTATATGCCAAGCACTTTTAAACATTTTGAATCAATCAACTCATTTAATGAGTACAATGGCTCTTTGAAGTAGGTGCTATTTTCACCTGCATTTTATACATGAAGAAGCCGAGTCTCACAATAGTTAGGTAACTTGCTCAATATAGTGTAACTAATAAATGGAAGAAGAAAAAGAGTTAGAATTGGAATTCATAGTCTTAACCCTCATGTTCTATTGCAGAGGAGGAAATAGCATTCAAAATTTATTCTATGAAAATAAATTATTCACAAGGCTAGTTTGGAAACCAGCTTCTGACTTTAAATAATAGCTGTTCTGCTATTACTACTAGTTGTAATAATAATAACAATAAAGTTTTCATTTGTAACACTTCACTAGCATTTATTGAGCCCTTACCTAATCTAGACACTGTGCAAGTAACCTTATTTCATTTAATTTTTGTACCAATTCGTTAAAGTCTCTCTTGTTATCTCTACTGTTTTGTTCAGATCAAATAATTGAAGCTTACAAGGTTCAGTGATGGTGCCTGAAGTTCTTGGTAGAGTTAGGACTCAAACCCAGCCAGGTCTGGCTGACTACTAACCCCCACAATTTCCATGGCACTCTGTGTGTGTAAACATGAACATAAACACTCAAGAATTGTGATATTTCTTTTAGCCCTTTCAGTGACCCTTTATAGGGACAATCAAATTCTAAAAAAACCCATTTTTTTTAAAAAAGTGTCACCCCCAATTTTTTTTTCTTATTTGAATAAATGGTTCTGGATAAGTATTGGCCAGATGTGGAGAAAAAAGATAAAGGGTATATTCTGGGAAATGTGGAAAAAGTTATAAAGATTTAGTCTGAGTTTCTGGGGGGCGAGGATAAATTCCCCTCGTGTATATATGCAACAGGGACAAAGCTTGGGTGTGTTGTAGAGGTAGGAGAACTTCTAGGAGGGAGGAGGCAAAGTGGAAGAGGAGGAGGTAAAGTTGGTTTGGCCAGGAAAATGAGGGAAGACTGAAAAATGTTACCTGGAACCACAAATCTGACCCAATTTGCACAAATGATACCTATTTCTGGTGTGGGGAGGACTGATAGGCAGTTAATGTAGGGGAAGGCATGTGGCTTCTTAGGATGTGGGTGCAAAATCAGTTTCATGTCTTAGAAATAGGCAGACCAGAGGTCTTAAAGAGTTGCAAAAATGAGAGAAACAAAGGGAGAGGTGGCTTTGGTTCATAGCTCATGGTGATGAAAATTTCAAATATGTCTAAAGGGGAAGTGGGAGTCATACCTTTGCTATTTCAGAAACAAGAGAAACTGAGGAGAATTGATGAAACTAAATATTCACAAGCACTTTTTGACAATATTCTGAACAAGAGACATGCTAAAAAGGCTACGGAGCACATGGGTCGAATTGACAAAGTGGAACAGACATTGGGAAATTGTGTCATTGACTCCATCGCCTGCAATACGACCACAGCCTTTTGCTGTTGAAGACGAGTTAGACCTTGTATGGCAGGTAATTCTGATGGCCCTTGTCAAAGGGCCCAGATAACTCTCAGCTTTCAGTGGGTTACTTGGAACCATGTGGTATTCCTGACCACTTCTGAGTTAGGGCATTTTTGGCAACAGTGTTGAATTCCATAGACTTTCAACCAGAGGTGATGAATTTATTGAACAAATGTGTTCTATCTAGAGAACAGGTCAGTTCACAGTCTGTCTTGCACAGCCTCTGAAAGCCAGTGTTGTTATTTCTCCCTGGGTGTGTGAGTGTGTGTGTGTGTGTGGGCACACATGTGTGAAGTTTTCAGTGGGAGGTGGTGGCAGGGAAAGGGGAAGGTCAATATTTATGAGTGGGTTTCTAAGATTTTATTTTATTTTCATTTCATTTCCATGATCAACATATGCCTTCTGGTGTCTAAGGCCCCCTGATTTCGCATTTATAAGTGCCTAGAAACAAAACCTTATTATAGGAAATTAGATTCTCTTGCTTTAGCTTATTTTTCATTTTTGACTTCATAAAAATGGAAAGAAATTCTATTACCAGAGAGAAGGCTTTCACTTAGAATGTTATTAAAACAAATACCCCAAATGCCTATGCTATAAACTGGATTCTTTCTGTAAAATTGCAAATATATCCACCACATTGCCTGAGTTTTCTGCACACCTTTCTCTAGCCCCACGCCCATATAATATATGCATTTTCTCTTCTCTCCACGCTGCAGGTTCATTCTTGAGTTCTTCCATCTTTTAATTCCTTGTCAGAATGAGGAGCTGCTTCTCTTTACACATGACTAAACTTAGCTGGGAACTTACTCATGTTTCACTGGGGGCAATCTCTTACTGGGCCATCAGTTCTAATTATTTAAACTACATGACTAATCTATGGAAAATCCCCAGGTTTTAGCCATTTCCAGACATTCTGGCATCTTTGCAACAAAGTTGTAATTTTTCCAGAAGGCCGAGTTTGTTCTTTTTGTTGTTGTTAATTTACACCATTCACAGATCCCGTCCTTATGAATCCTGTTGCCTCTGCCAAAGAGATGACCTATTTTTCCAGTGTCTGGTGTGAGCTGGGATGTTGGTGTTGCCTGAGTGTTGACTGTCAAGCAGCGTGTTTATCGAACACCCACTGTGTGCCTAATAGTGACACTGGCAGCTGCAAGCAAGTTGGAAAGAAAGCAGTGACATTGTATTTGCCCTCAAGGAGCTCGCCCCTTAATGGGGAAATGGGGTGAAAGACAAACATTGATGAAAACAATTAAAAAAAAGAGAAAAGAATCAAATACCAATGATTTAAAGTGCCCCAACTTTGGCTGGCTGCCCCATGATAGGACTCTCCCCACTCCCCCCGCCCTTCCCCCAAGAAACAGAGCCTGAGCTAGAGAGCAGGGAGGAGCAGAGAGAGGAGCCACATCTTACAGGCATGCTCACCAAACTTCAGTTATTCAGGGACCTTTGCAATTCCTGCCATGTCTATGTTTGTATAATTTTTAAACATTTTACTCACTTTTTCCAAAAGCTACATTCATTTTTTAAATAGATATTAAAAAATTAAAGAGAAATTAATGTCAATATCATTACCATAGACATTAATAGATAATTATAAGGTCACGAATGTCTTTGTATCCATTGTAAAAATGCAAAGAAAACAAGATAATATTAACACCTTTTAGTTAGTAATTGCTGCCCCTGGAAGCCCTGAGCTTGAGACTGGTTGTCTTGTTATAACGAGAGGTTGACAACTGTGAGAGAGGCATTCTAGATACACCAGCACTGAGTTGAGACTGCTTCTTTGATGTAATAAGGGCTTGAATGCGGAGTGAAAGGGAAATGATGCCCCCAATGTTCTCTCTGTGATGTTGTGTCATTTCCCCTTCATCGCCTGTACAATCTAAAGAGACTGACGTTTGGCCTGGGAGGAGCCCCTCCCTCCCCTAGGAGGAGCACTCTGGGGAAACAGTCACAGTTAGGAGGCTATTGCCACTGAGGGTTGCTGGGTATACTGTCCAAAGAGGTTCAGTTGAGGTTTAGGCAAAATGATTGCCAGGACGTTAATTCTGTGTGTGGAGCCAGGCTTTTGGGGTGACAGAGCAATTTAGGAGTCAAACTCTTGCTGTGGTCCTCACCAACAGATCTCTCTGTAGGTCCAGAAAGAAGCTCATCTGCGGGCAGTGTGGAGGAGGATACAACTTCGGGAGAGGAAGGTAGACATTATGGGTCGTAAAGGTATTGAGTTTGCTTCGAGCATACGTGATCTGAGGACCACACCAGCTCACCACTTTTGAGTTTCCTGCCCATGCACAGGTGGGCTTCTGCCCATCTGCTTAGCCCTTCATTTCCATGTTTTCTGCTCTGCCTATAATTTGGGCTTCATCTCTGGATGCAACATTTTGGCTATCTCCTGGTTCCTTTCTGTGCTGCCCACATAACCCATGTGATTATGAGGTTGTTAAGATTATTGTGAATAAAAAATGTTAAAGGAAGCTGAATGAAACACAATTGCAACACTGATGGTCAGACCTTGAGAGGAAGGCGTTGGAAGATTGCTGCCTTCAGGGGCTCGTCCCACCCCCAAACAACTAGTATTGACTTCCCCCAAACCAACACCTAAGCTACCATAGTTCCCTATGGCTATGCCTGTCCCCATGGCCACAGCTTGTCTACTATACAAGGGTAGTCCAGACCCAGATCCAATTAGCAGCAAGATAGACAAAGGGAGGAACTTGGGAGCCCAGCAGCTGAGGCTGCACCTCTGCATACCTGAGCTGGGCTTGTGAGTTATTTTAAGCTTTACTAAGTGATAGGATTGTGATATCTCTTGTCCCAGATATCATGGGTGGGACAGAGCCTTTGGTAAAGGCCTGGCTTGAAGATCTGTGGGCAGCACGGTCAAGGTTCATTGCTAAGGCACATAGGGGTGTGCATCCTTCCAGGCATGCTCTCCCTTCCCTTTGCCCTGCCGTGTCCTGGGTCTCCTTGTATGCCCACTTCACTCTGATCGCATCGTACTGCACTGATGGACTTCAGTCTGTTCCTGTCTCTAGGCTTTTGAAAGCTATGTTCATGACTTAATTGTCTTTGTATCCCCATATCTACTATGGCATTTAGCACAATGCAGACATAGCAGTTAGCGTTTTTGTTTGGTAACATCAGAAACTTTTTAAGCTAGTTTCAGCAGAAGATATATGAATGAAATATATTAGTTCAAGTTTCGCAGAATCTATGGGAGGACCAGCATTAGACTTGGAGACCACTCATTCTAGAGCAATCCCCAAACACCCCATGAGGCTGGGCAGCAAAGACCCCCACTTCTTCCACCATTAGGCACAAACACCTTGGATCCCAGACTGATGCTAGGTGCTGAACAAGAGCCTCTGCTGCTGTTGCCACTTATCAGAATGTGTTTTCCACCACTGCTGGCTGGAAAAGCATTCTGCTGGTTTAGCCTTCTTAGCCTCTCTTTACATGGACATCACTTGTGAGTACATCTAACTGGTGAAGTCCAAGGCGAGGAAAGACATGCGTCTCTAGTTTCCACTGTGGGGAAGCAAGGCTCATAATGAAACACATTCATAAGATAATTAAGTGTCCAAATATAGGAAGGCTGTTTAAACGATGATGGAGGCCACAAAGCCTGATAAATATCAAATGATGAATACATGTTGAAGGAATGAAATAAAGGCTTCATTTTTTTTCTCGAAATTCTTTCAAATATACCCAAATCTTTATTTTATATTCATGCTAGTTTGGAAGGAGAATATACATATTGGGAGATTCGTGGAGCTTCTGGAGTAGCTGAAATTTTGAAAGCATCTGCTGGGTAGTTGAGGGTAGAGTGATCAGAAGGACAATTCAATTTTCATGTGGTAATCAACAGATATTTGTCAAGCACCCACTATGAGCCAGGTTAGCTTTGGCTGGGTTTCCATCAGCCTGTTTAAAGTGAGCCCTGCACTGATGAATTTCCCACACCATAAACAAACAAATGTGAAAACCCAAGGGAAATTACAAGGGGTTTTCATCTGCATCACATTGCGATGTGGGATCTTGTACCCTGGTTATAGGACAAGTCAACTGGAAAATTACTCCAGGCTGACCTGTCTTAGGAAATATTCTAATTTTCATCAGTTCTGGAAAAAGCCACTTTGCAACCTGTCTCTTTGTGGCAGTATTGGAGTGCTTGTATCACATCCACAAAATTAAGTCTTATTTTTAGGCATCAGTTCTGTTAGAGGTGGTTTTGCCTCTGTGGGCTTACCCCGTTTTGCCCAAGTAGAATATCAAACTCTCTTATACCTCTAGTCTAGAAAGTTGTATGTAACAATGTCCGTGGGACTCCCTAACTCTGAGGTTTGTGACAATGACAAAAGAATTTGTTGAGAGTGATTGAAAGCAGGTTCTGAAGTGAGAATTTACCAGTTATATAGTGTGGTAGGGGAGGGAATAGGTACAAATAACCCAGTATCTTCCTATAGTCTATAATATCCCTCCTCTATCCCCTCTTATTAAAATGTAATATCCCAACATGAAGACAAAATAAAAAATATAATTGCCATGAACCTCAGAAACCATGAAACATAATAGCGAATGAAATCAGCTACACAAATTATGAAACTTATTTTTTGGTTCTATTTTGTAAAGACATAATAAGTCTTTCAAATTTGTCATCATGGTAGAAATAAAGAGCAGAGTAAACTATGTGCCCATGTCACGGAAGGAATCCACCACTGCCTTTTCAGTTTATGCTCCTCCACTCACAAATCCTCCACCTCTGATGTGAAGAGGGGGATGTGAGGATGCCTGCAATTTACTACAGTAGCTTAAACTTAAGGCATTAAATAAAACTAACCCATGAACCCCCCCACTCCTCCGTTAAGAGAAATTTAAGGTACCCAGGCAAGCTACCTGTCAGCTCTACATCTGCCAGTCTGCTGCTATATCAGCTCTGCCTTGCATCCTTGTTAGAAAACCTGGGCTCTTACCTGGTTATTTGTGCTTCATCTCCCAGCTTGAAAGGCAATTCTTGTCTTGCTCCTGTCTTGTTTCCATCTGGCTTCTATCCTGTCTGGTGTTCAAATTTCCCCAAACCTGGGAATCTACTTTTTTTTATTTTGAGCAGATATGGAACATGGGTCCTGTGTCTGGTGTGACTGCTTTGGCAAGACCTTTCTATCTGTTCCAGGCCACTTGCCAGCCCAGATGTCTGTAGTTACAGTTGCCAGACCCCCCCTTAGCTACAGAATATCTGTCTGGCATCTAGTCTTTGTCCTAGCAAATCCTGCCCAGTTGAATTCTGACTAGCTGATTCTGGCAGTAGATTAACATATGTGATGGGGAAAGTGGGAGGTGTTGTCTCAGAATGTAGGTTGATATGGAATCAAGGAGAATCTTAGATACTTATTAAAGAGTATAGGGTTCATTGAGATGACAGAAAGTGACTGTTTTCTGAGCAAGGTAATGACAGGATCTCCGCAGTACTTTATAAAGGAAGTGATGCTAGACCTATTTCTAGGATAAATAGGACAAGACCTTATGTTAATGATACGTATGGAATATAGCTGGCCCTTGAACAACGCTGGGGTTAGAGTGTCCCAAACCCTGCACAGTGGGAAATCTGCATGTAACTTTTGACTGTACAGTAGGCCCTTCACAGCAACTGCATATTGAGCCAAATGCAGATCTAAAACAGTATCTGGGAATCTGCAGTTGGGAATCCGTGGTTGCGAGTGCGAAAATACTGTTTTTACCCTGCGGTCAGTTGAATCTGCGGATGTGAAATCTGAGGATAGGAAAAGCCAACTGTATTTATTAAAAAAAGTCCTCGGATAAATGGACCCGCACAGTTCAAGCCTGTGTTGTTCAAGAGTCAACTGTATCATAAAGATCTGAACTCAGTTGTGCGCTGCAGGAGTGGAAGTGGAAGAAGCCTCGAGAAGAGCAAGGCCTGGTGTTTCCCTCCGAGTGACTGGGTAAGGCCGCATCACTGGATCCGTGGTTGTCGGGTGCGGTGGGGAGAGAGGATGTGCGTGCTTTTGGACTTGGTAGCTTTGAGTAGAGAAGGAACATCTGTGAGGAGTAATCCAAAGTTATTGATTGAGATGAAGGCATGGAGCTAGGGGGGGGGCGCTGGGGGGAGGCATCAGTGTGTCAATGTGTGGAGGCTTGTCATGGCGTTATGATGCTATTCAGGTGCTCTGGATGGAAAGATCCTTGCACTCCACGTAGACACGAACTTAAGCTCCAGGACAGCCTCAGGGGTGCTGGAGCCTGACACAGGCAACACGGCACATGATGAGAGGAGTGTAGGCTTTCAGGCAGAGGAACTAGATTCGAACCTTGTTCACCTGTTTACAAGCTGTGTGACTTGGGGCAGGTTACTTAACACCTGTGAGCCTGCTTCTCCTCATGTGTAAAATGAGATTAATAATAATACTCTCCAGCAGGGTTATACGGCTTAGTGATGCTTGATTTTAGTGCTTCCCATGTTGCCTTACAAAAAAGTAGGTGTGTAGCAAATTGTAGCTATTATTATTACTGGACTATGGTGTTCACAAATGATTATGATATTTTTGAAGTTTTGTTCATTGTAAGTCATTGGATGAGTTCCCTTCTGTTTTTACAGTGTTTTTTTTTTTATTATTTACGTTTATTTTAAAAAATTAAATTAAAATCGTATATTTTTAATGTGTACAACATGATATACATAATGAAATGATAATTACTGTCAAGCTAAATAATGCATTGATCACCTCACATAGTTATCTTTTTTTTTTTGTACTGAGAACACCTGAAATCTACTTTCTTAGCAAATTGCTAGTATACAATATGGTATTATTAGCTATAGTCATTATGGTATGCATTAGATCTCTCTAAAAGTTATTCATCTTACATAACTACAAATTTGTAACCTTTGACAAACAACCTTCCATTTTCCCCATGCCCCTGCTCCTGGTTCCTGGTTATCACCATTATATTATATGCTTCTATGAATTCAACTTTTTAATATTCCACATATAAGTGAGATCCGTATTTTCCCTTTTCCACAGTGTTTTTTTAAGTTCACTAGTTCTAGCGAGGCTCTCATGACTAAGAAGGGTAGGAAGCACTAATATGTTTTATGGACAAGGATCCCTGGGCCAGAGTGGGTGAGGTATGCCCGTGACACTTTGGGCTCAGGCCTGCCCTTCACACACACACACAAAGCTGAACAGAAATCTGCAGTTGTGGGAGGAATATGCCGATTCTCACCAGATTCTTAAATCTGCCCTTTTTCTACTTTGCACTGGAAAATATCCTTGGGAACACAAATTATGCCTTACGCAACCACCTGGTATGATTGCTGACTTTCCCTTCTGAAGAAAAACAAGAGCCCGCCCCCAGCCCCCAGCTCTTATCTTTCTGCGCAACTGATTTGCACTAATCCAGGATTTATTCCACTTCCAACCCTGTCACTGTCTGACCAGACTGCATGGAAATAAGCCGAAGTGGGAGGCAGCAGGCGGTGGGCTCTGCGTGAGCAGTCTTGCTGCGCCTTAACTTGCAGAGGGCCAGGGCATCTCTGCCGTGTGCACAGGCACACAGGTCAGTGGGGCAGGGCAAAGGAGAGAGCGCAAGAACTGGGGAACAATGACCTCTCCCTCACGGTCGTCCATTGTCTCCAGTGGAAGCCATCCATCATGCTGCTGCTCTCCCGCTTCTCTCAGCAGCTGGAAGGGCCAGCTGCCTCCCTGCAGGATCTTTTCTTTTTCTGGCCTGCCCCAGGAGCACTTGATGGCTGTCTTTTCAGAGCTATTTCCTCTTCAGACCCCTTATGCACAACGTTTTGAATGCTGTGAGGCCAACCCCATTTTGGACTCTTTTGAAGTTTTTAAATTGTGGTGAGTGGAGGAATGCAAACTAGGGATCATCTTGGCTGATCTCTCCAAAGTTGTCCACAACAAAATGGGGGACTTTGAAGTAAGATTTTTGAGTGCAAAGACATGTCATGCTTTCAAATTTCCCCTTGTCTTGATTAAGGAGGAAGAGTGAGCAGCACGTACCAGGCAGCCTGTTGCTTGCATGAATCAAGTGGTCCTGCCCGTTTTTCCATCTGATGTGAAGATATGAGTGCAGTCAGTCTGTAGGGAAATTATTTTTGCATGTAACGCATCACCCGGCCTTTGTTAAAATATTATTGCAGAACTTTTCCCAGAGCCGTGAGCGAAGTCTGTTTGTGATTCAGTCATTCAGTCATGATGGAAACATGCTGCATTTGTGTTGCAAGGTAACATTAGATTTAGTGACTCAGGTGAGCAGTTAACTTAAATTTAATGGGGCTGTAATTGTACAGTGAATTTTAAATGCCCTTCTGATTATTGCATCAGGGTTTTTATTGAAATACATACTTGTCATTATGTCTTAATGTCTTAAAAACAATTACATCAAGTCCAATAAGAGAGAACCCAGTAAGAACATCCAATTACCTCTCAAGGTGCCAGGTTTTCAATTTCAGGTTTATGGATTTCCACTGACCTTGACATTTTCCTTATAATTGTGATACAAAGATAAATTTGGTTGGCATAATTAGTAATTATTTTCATCAGACGATCTTTCTAATAAGTGCCCCAAATTATTCATTCTACCTTTTTCTTCTTCAGGCTGTTTTCTACTACTCACATTTGTTTTCACCCCATTCCCCCAAGGCTGGTGAAGATATGAGACAATATACTTATGGTTCCCTGAGAAAATTTGTTCTTTAGTCTAATTCAAGAAATAGTGAGTGCCTACAATATACCAGGCTTTATACTAGTTTCTGGGACATAAAAATGAATTCAGATATTATCCTTGTTGTCAACAAGCTTTTCTCTTCCTGTCTTCCTCCTTCTCTTTCTCTTTCATCATCATAATAGTTACTGTCAGCTTCATTATCTATTCAATATGTACTCTATAGGATCCACATACTAATTTCTCTTATATGTCTCATCTCAATTACATCTCATGAAAACCATATGATTAGGTGCCATCATTATTCCCATTCTGCAAATGAAAACATCATAACTTGGAGAAGTTAAATACCTCAGCAGGGGAGCTGGGGTTCAAGCCGAGATCTGTTTGGTTGCAGCTTCCACCCTTAGAACCTCAAAGGTATGTGACTCTTCATGTCACTCTGTCACAGTCAACATTTGGAACAGCATTCCAGGAACTACAGCTTAGAGTGAAGCTCCTAGAGTGCTCCATAATGGAGCTTCAGTTAACTTTTTCTTTCTTTTCTTTTTAAATTTTTTTTTACTATGGTGACATATGGTAATAATGAAATCTAGTAGGTTTCAGGCATATAATTCAACAGTAAGGCATGTGTGTGTGTGTGTGTATCTATCATTGTGTGTTCACTGGTCATAGTTGGATTTCTTTCTGTCACCACATATTTGACCCATTTTCCCCATCTACCTCCCCGCTTCCTCCTCCCCTCTACCATCTGGTAGCCACTAGTCTATTGTTCATGTCCATGAGTCTCTGCTTCTTTGTTCTGTTCATTTGTTGCTTTAGGTTTATATCCCACATATAAGTGATATAATGTAGTCTACAACTTTTTCTGTCTGGCTTATTTTGCTTAGCATGATTATCTCAAGGTCCATCCATGTTGTCGCAAATGGCAGTATTTCATCTCTTCTTATGGCTGAGTAATATTCCATTGTATAAATGTACCACAGCTTCTTTATCCAATTATCTATTGTAGGATACTTTGGTTGCTTCCATGTCCTGGACACCTTGATTAATACTGAAAATACCTTTTTGGTTGTGTATTTTCAAGTCTTTGGGTAAATATCCAGTAGAGGGAAAGCTGGATCATATGGTAGATCAAGTCTTAGTTTTTGGAGAAACCACTATACTGTTTCCCATAGAGGCTGTACCTATTTACAGTCCCACCAGCAGTGTATGAGGGTTCTTTTGTCTCTGCATCCTCTCCAACATTGGTTACTATTTGTCCTGTTGATTATAGCTATTCTAACAGGTGTGAGATGGTCTCTCATTGTGATTTCAATTTGCATTTCCCTCATCGCTAGTGATGTTGAGCATCTTTTCATATGTTTGCTGGCCATTTGTATGTCTTCTTGGGAGAATTGTCTATTCAGGTCCTCTGCCCATTTTTAGATTGGATCATTTGTTTTTTTGTTATTGAGTTGTATGAGTTCATTGTATATTTTGGATATTAGGCCCTTATCGGAGACATTGCTTGCAAATGTCTTTTCCCATTCGGATGGTTGTCTCTTTACCTTGTTGACAATTTCTTTTGCTTTGCAGAAGCTTTTTAGTTAGATGTAGTCCCATTCACTTATTTTTGCATTTACTTCCCTTGCCTTTGAAGTAAAATTCACAAAAGCTTCTTTAAGTCTAAGATCCATGAGTTTAGATTCTATGTTTTATTCTAAGCAATTTGTTGTTTCAGGTCTTATATTCAGGTTCTCAATCTATTTTGAGTTAATTTTGGTCCAATTTCATTCTTTTGCAGGTGGCTTTCCAGTTTTCCCAGCACCATTTATTGAAGTGGCTTTCATTTCTTTACTGTATGTTTTTGGCTCTTTTGTCAAAAATTATTTGCCCATATAAACATGGATTTACTTCTGGGCTCTCGATTTTGGTCCATGTGTCTGCTTGTCTGCCAATAACATGCCGTTTTGATTATAGTCACTTTGTAGTGTAATTTGAAGTCAGGCAGAGTGATGCTTCTTGCCTTGTGTTTTTGTTTTTTGGATGGCTTTGGCAATTTGAGGTCTTTTGTGCTTCCATACAAATCTGCTTTTTTGTTCTATTCTTTAAGAAATGCCAATGGGATTTTGATGGGGATTGCATCAAATTTGTGTAATGCTTTAAATAATATAAGTCATTTTAACTATGTTGATTCTTCCAATCCAAGAACATGGAATAGTTTTCCATTTCCTTGTAACTTCTTCAATTTATTTTAATAGGATCTTATAGTTTTCATCATATAGGTCCTTCACATGTTCTCTTAAATATATTCCTAGATGTTTTATTTTTTGTCGCTATTGCAAAAGGAATTATTTTTCCCACTTCTTTTTATGACCCTTCATTATTAGAGTATAGGAACGCTATTGATTTTTGGACATTGATTTTGTATCCAGAAACTTTACTGTATTTGCTTATTGTTTCTAGTAGTGACTTTTAAAGTTCTGGCTCCACTTTCATGCCCTGTGAGTTAACTTAGAAAGTGAAACTACTCATCATCCCTTTCACCTGTTCTCCAGGACTTTGTGCACAGGGCTCCCTTTGCCAGCAATGCCAGAAATGTCTTTTCCTTCCCTTCTCCACCTGTCAGAATCCTTCCCACCCTTCAAGGTGCCTCCAATGCCCCATCTCTCTGAAGCTCTCCCTCATTCTCTAAGTAAGAATCAATCACACCTTCCTCCATGAAAGCAAATCTTGGTACTTCTCTTGCAGTCAGTAGCCCCATCTGCTTTGTTAACTGTTCACTTTTATCTTTAGTATCTTCTACTACCCCATATAATCCTCGAATGGATCGTGCCCATCTTGGTAGCTCCATGACACCAAACATAGTCTCTTATAAGTATGAATCCTAAGAAAATACTTACTTGCTGAATTAAATATTTATTTAACTGCAAGAGATGCATGGCACAATTTAAGATGCTATATGTTAAGAGAAAATGTGTTCTATAATTCCAAGATACAGTTTCTGAAGTTCTTCATTCAAGGATTTTTATCAGAATAGGGCCATTCAGGGAGGACTCAGAATGCTTTTTGCTTTTCTTGAAGTGGATTACTACTGAAAATCTAAGGAATCACAGGAAAGATAAAGTCATTATTTTTTCAGCCCTGAGGTTACTCATGGAAAGGAAAATTTTAAACAAATTAAACTAACATGTGAAGTAAACAACTAAGCATAGAGGTAAGGCCCTTATACTGAAAGACCTTTGGATCTAAAATAATGGAAAGGTACCAGCATGGATTTGTAAATTTAATTTTGTTGTTTATAGAGATAGTTCATATGCACTCACACACATTTATGAATATCATACATGATAAATATCTCAGGTCTTAACTAATTTAGGGTTAATTAGTCTTCTTCTATGCCACACACTTTTACACTATGTCTCTTGATGTATTTACTATATATAAATTATTCTTCTTTCTTATTAAATGCTGAGCTTGCTGAGTGATTGCTTAGTAGTACTCATTCAAAGAAAGAATCATTTGAATTAAAGTGTGATAAAAATCCATTTTGGTAAATAAAATTACCTATGAGGTAGAATAATACAGTATTGACAAGAAATGTAAATAGATATTTAACTCTTAGGCTTTACCTAGACCATCTTAATGTTTAGAAGATGACGATATTAGTTAACACTGCTTGTATGCATGTCACGCACAGCGTTCTGTTCTAAGTGCTATTCCTTTCTGCTATTATATTCTCTTTTACTTATGAGGAAACTGAGGCATAGAGTTTAAGTAACCTGCTCATAGTTACATGCCTAGTAATGGAGGAGGGACTCTGTCAGAGCCCAAATTTAACAACGCCTGTGATAGTAATGTTACCCTGCATGTGCTTATGACTTAATGCTTCGTGAGGGTGTTTGCACTTTCTCTTATATTCCTGTTATTTACTGATCAACTTTACTCTAACAACTGCACTTTTTCCTGGAGGAACAAAAGTAAATAAGTGGCCAGCTCACCTTAAAGCCCTCAGAGTCAAGTGGAATGATCTCACAGCACCGATGACCTGGCTTCTTGTATGACAGTTAATAAAATTTGTGACATTAGACAAGCCATTTAATGAATCTTTAATGTGTTTGAGGTCTCATAAGGTGACAGAGACAGGCTAAACCAGGAGTGGAATAGCTCGTTGTTTATAAAAGGGCACTCTCTTAAAGCTGACAGTAGGTCCTTTTAGTTTTATATGGAATATGAAGAGGAGTTTTATTTATGTCTTTTGATTCAAAACTTAATACAATTTTTATTTAAAATGAGTATCTCATTCTCTTGGTTATAATTGCTACATTCAACTACACATGCTATGCACAGAACAATGATAGAGGGCACCATTCACTTAAACTGTGATAAAAATAATATCCTTAGAATTGGGCAATGTATTGGCTCTGTCCTTGGCAATTCAATTTCCCATAAAACAGCCCTTTTTATATTGTGGTTATTACTTCTATGTTAAGACAAAGTTCCATACTGTAGAATGATAAATGAATATAATGGGAGTGCATCTGCAGGTCTCTGTGGTACAATGGATGGAGATTTTGGATCCTCTAGATCTCTGTTTTCTCTTGATTCAGACTCATTTACTTTGTGTAGATTCTAAAACCCCTCATGTGGTCACATGAGACCAGTGTTGCCTATTTTCTATCAGTGTAAGAAAGAATGCAAATTGAGCCAATGATGTAATTGTGTTAGAAATATAAAACTGGGAGCAGATGCTGAAGGAACTAAGCAAGTTCATCAGGCTCAAGGCAGAGTCAAGGGATGAAGGAAATGAGCAAGACCTGAAGGTAGAGTCCAGTGAGGAAGAACATTTGGCAGATTCAGCTTGAGAGTGGGAAGAAACAGCAGAGGAATCAGCACTTACATTTGTTTTTAGCAGATTAGATTTTCAAGCCATGACCAAAGGTTCTGAAAGGCCCTCATCTTTCTCTTAAAGACATCCAATCACCTTTTTTGTAGTGGTCAGTCTGAGGGGCCTGAAAAGTACCAGTATCCCACTTATCCCAGAGGTATTTGAATGTTAATTATAGGCGTAGGGATCATAGTAAAGGGTAATAAGTGAGTTTTAAGTGATGGTTAAGAGAAGCATTATGGGAAGGGGACACTTCTTGGAATGCTTCAAACCAGATGATCCCTGCACATACTTGTCAAGCCCACTATGGTCCAAGAAAGGGATGAAGCACAAGACTACCTCTACACAAGAAAGGGATGAAGCACAAGACTACCTCTACCTCTCTTGGTTTTCAAAGGAAAAATGTTTACCTAAAACAGAAACATTTTCCTTTCCACTTACTAATAGATAATACATAGTTCATGTATTATTGAATATTCTTTGTGTCATCTTTTAAAAACATTTTGTTTTCATCATTTAGACATTATCTCTTTTTATTTGGAGTCTTGAGGATAGGCAGAAAATTTTTTTTCCTGACTCTCTTGGAGTGCCTTCATGACTATATTATCAGTTACTAATTAGTAACTCAATTTAGCATAAATGTTCATATCACTCACCTAAGTAGTTACAGAGTGTTCTGGCTCCCAGGAAAATGACATCAATTAAAAATTGTCAAAGTTCTTTCCAATTCTTTAGTCTCGGATAACCCATACTCTCTCTCTGTATCATTCCCACACATATAATATACACACACTCACACTTCTGACTTTCACTGCCCTATGGTATAGTTGTTAAATAAATGCTTATGTTATATTCACTATTTATTCTTCAAAGTGATAGTAGTGAAAATAAGATTCTTGCTTTTGAGGAAATACATGCACGCAGGGTTAGACTAAAATTTCCTGAAGGACCTGTGGTATTTTAAATAAATGGAATCCTCAGTTCTGCTATGTGCAATTCAGATGTGTTGTAGAACACAGGGCTAATATTGTTCAAGAAGGGATCAGAACCATGATTTTCCCATTCTAGGCAGCCTTTGGTAGGATGTCCTTTCACATTCCTCTATCAGTCACCCCTTTGCCTTTCTAGTACTTGCTGGCAGGAATTCATGGCCCTCAGGCTTCCCAGTAGCCCACACTATGGTGTCCTTTATCTACCCTCTCTCCTCGTGCTTCTTGTACACTCTGTGCTCTGGAGTTTTCTCCCTTGCCATACAGCTTTAGACTCTGTAGTATAATATAAAATAAGTATTTGGTCTTTCTCTTTGGTCCTTAACACAGAACTCCTAAAACACTTGGAATCTTCTGAGTGGTGAGGGTCTTTTGTATGCTAATGAGATGATTCCTAGCTGGAGATGGGGGATCTGGGGGATTAGGGGCTGAGAGTGAGGGCCTAGATAGTTTCAGGATGGGGGTTTGTTGCCAGAAAATACCAAGCTATAATTAGAAGGTTGGAACTTCCAGCCTGCCCTTGGACTCCAGGGAAAGAAGAAGGGCTGGAGACCAAGCTCAAGCACCAATGTCCAATGATTTAATTGATCATGTCTGTGTAAAGAAACTGCCATAAAAACCCCTAAACAGTAGGGTTCAGGGAGCTTCTAAGTTTGTGAACACATCCACATATTTGACTTCAGGGGGACAGAGGCTCCTGAACTTGGCACCCTTCTGTACCCCATCTTATGTATCTTTTCATCTGGTTATTCATTTGTATTTTTTATAAGAAACTGTAACAGTAAGTTTAGCACTTTACTGAGTTCTGTGAGTTGTTTGAGCAAATTATTAAACCTTGGGGAGAGGTCATGGGAACTCTCAAATTTGTAGTTGGCCAGGCAGAAGTGTGGGTAGCCTCTGGCATCTGAACTGGTGGCAGTCTTGTGGAACTGAGTCCTTAACCTGTGGGGGATCTGTGCTAACTCTGGATGTCAGAATTGAACCGAATTGAATTGAACTGATTGAATGCTGCAAACATATTTGACATTAGAGAATTGAAGAATTATTTGGTTTCAGGAAAACACACACACTCACACATGTTTGGTGTCAGAAGTGGTGTCTAAAAACACCACACAGACCCTGATTTCTGTTAGGACCACTTTGCTTTGCATTAAAATTACTAAATTCTCAATGTGAAACTCTTCTTTTCCTAGGCAATATATTGGCATTTTATCAGGGACCTTCAATACCTGACTTTAAAAGTGTTCCCAATAGTAGGGCATCTCCAGTGTGGCAGGCCAGTGCAGAATATATACTTGAGTAGGCAATGTTGCGATCCAGAAATTATACCACATCAGCAATGGATGTAGAAGAACACTTGGATTTGCAATTTTAAAACAATGGTATTGATGAAGAAATATTTTTATTGCCTGATAAGAATATCTACAGTGCATGTCACAGGATAATAGTGATGATGGTGATGATGATGATGATAAACGTTTAACATTTAATGATTCGTTTCTGTGGCCTGTTTCGAAATGCTCTATGATGGTCAAAGCACTGAGAACAGAAGAGCAATTATCCTTTTAGTTTGAAAGATAGAAGTTGCATTATTTTTCTCTATTGCAGTGATTGTTAAGACTTGTGTTGTGATGATGAATCCACAAGATAGATGGGTCCAGATCACTCATCACCACATGGCAGA
Organism: Eidolon dupreanum; assembly: GCA_028627145.1. Classification (NCBI taxonomy): domain Eukaryota; kingdom Metazoa; phylum Chordata; class Mammalia; order Chiroptera; family Pteropodidae; genus Eidolon; species Eidolon dupreanum. The sequence goes on along the minus strand of CM053503.1, from coordinate 94,918,124 downwards.
GAGCTACATGGCAGAATTATTGAAATCTACAGTAGACTTTGTGTGAGCAAGGAACAAACTATTATTGTGTTGAGGTGCTGAAATTGTAGTTACTGTTTAATGCAGAGTTGTTTAACTATGTTTCCTTTTAAGAGTCATCTTCCTCCCAGGAAGTACAAAGTTAAAGCTCCCTTTTTCTGTGCATAAGGAAAGGCTCCTCTGATGTATCCCCAGTAGGAGTAGAAACTGCCCTTTACCCATGAGCGTTTCATCTGCAGGCCAAGCAGATACCTAAGAGAAAGTGAATGGCTGAGCTGCATGCTCTGCCACTGTGCTCTAATTTGTCTGCCCAACAATTCACTCTGCTTCTCCAAAGGAGATGAGAAATGTTATGCTGATGGACGTCCTTCTACAGGCCTGACCCCATCTTCCCGAGACTGATCTTACCAGATAAAATTCCTGGATTTATTTTCCTTAGAGCACTAGAGGGAACTACTGAGCACTTTGGCCCTGAAACTGAAATGAGTTAGGACAGTAGATCTGGAATTACTCCCTGACCTCCCTGAATTCACAGTTGCAGTTTTGAGATGAGAGGGGTTCTCATGGAATAAGAGAATCCCTGGAGGATGAGCAAGATAATACAATAAGGTTCAGAAGGAAAACGTTAGCACTTCTATTTATTGATTTTTTTTTAAAATGGGAAAAAGAAATTAATTTTTACTAATGTCTGGTATATAGATGTATAGATTTGGGCTATATGTCAATAGATCCTTCTGAGTCAGGCAAAGTACTGAATGAAGACGAGTGTTCCATAGCTAGGGGGCTTATCAGTAGTATGACCACTTGGTTTCAGCATACCATGTTACATGTGCTGCGTTAACTACAATTACGTATTATGGTATCTCCTTTTAACTAAACCGATCTTCACAAAATGGGCAAATGGCTTGAAATGAGTTCTGCAAAACAATCAAGTAAAGTGAACAAATACAAACACATCTTTGATCTAAGATGAGAAAAGCAAGCTTTATTATGTCCAAGAAAATGAAGTGCTCATACTTCTAGGATGAGTACTTCTTCAATGACATTGTGAAGTAAAAACAGATAATCTCGTAAGATCTGATAAAAGTAGGTCAAAGCATCAAAAATTATGAAGAAAACTAGTTGATAGAATGAATTTGTATCCAGTTTAATAAAGAAAACCATAATCTCAAATGTATACATTTCCTTGAAATATTAACTATTGGTAATATAAAGCAATCATAAATACTAAAATATATAAATTATTGCTCATTTAATTTTTATGTTATAATTATCTATTTGACATACTAGTGCATGTATATGTACATAACTTACATGTTAAATTTTTTTAACTTAAAATATTTTGAATGTCTATATATTCAAAAAATTTTACTGAGGAAGTAGTCAACCATCTCAGACAAATTTGGAGAAGACTCTTAGAGAAGTCTGCACGCTTATTGCAGACTGTCCTGAAGCTTAGCAGAAAGAAATTCTGGGACCAGATGGGAAACCCTGTTCTCACCCTTGAAGATCAACGAGGGTACCACAGGGCCAAAACAGGTCAAAAGAAAGTTGGAAGCTCCTTTTATGTTTTTCAAGAAGGCAAAAATTGATAATACACATATTTCTTTAATGTAGAACTTCTCAGACCTTTAAAAAGTTAACATGTGTTAAGAAACCTTGAGATGGATTATATTCAGCATTCCCCCAAATAATTACAGAATCCTGCATGCTTGTGTGTGTATGAATGCGTGTGTATGTGTGTAGCATCTCAAAGGACTATAATTCATAGAACAGTTCTGAGGAAACAGTGAGATAGACAATTATTTCTCTTCTTATACTTCATTTGCAAATGATATCAATAGACCTTTTGAGCAAATGCCATTTTGTCATGAGCCTTCTTCCCTCTTTGAAGCTCAGACATTTCTTTAATTAGAGACAGTTCTGTTTAAAGCTATTCATATAACTTTTAGGCAAGAAAGTCGTAAGTAAGTATTTAGGATAGTAGTTTGTATTTCAGTGCAGGTGTTACAAATTTTAAGGGCTGGTTAGTTTTTCACCATACAATTTAAAAGGACTGGTCACTAACTCATGAGTGGGTGGCTTGGCTTATAAAAACAACCACTCTTGTTAACAGCCATGACTAAAGCACATTCCAGTTAGCCCTGGTAGGCAGAATAATGGTCTCCCAACGATGTCCACCTCCTAATTCTCAGAACCGGTAAATATGTTATCTTACATGGCAAAAAGTACTTTGCAGATATGATTAAATTAGAACTTTGGGATGAGGTGATTACCCTGAATTTTCTGAGTGCATGGGTATCTAGTGTGGTTATCCATGCAATCACAGGGGTCCTTATAACTGGAAGGAGGCAAAAGAAGAAAGACCGAAGATGTGACTATGAAAGAGTGGTCAGAGAGATACAGTATTGGTAGCTTTAAATATGGAAGGGAGCCACAAACTAGATTGTGGGTAGCCTCTATAAGCTGGAAAAGGCAAGGAAATGGGCTGCTGTCTAAGATGTTAAGAAAGGAATGCAACAATTTGACTTTAGTCTAGTGAGAAGCATGATGGACTTCTAGCCTACAGAACTGCAGGATAATACATTGGTGTCGTTTTAAGCCACTGAGTTCATGATAATTTGTTATGGCAACAATAGTAAACTCATACAGCCCTATAGAAAGACCTCTTGTCTTGCTTCTCTCTCCCTCTCTTTTTCTTGGGTAGACTGAACATGCCTTTGCTTCTATACCATTGGCATCAGGTGTGGGAATTCATGATCTCTTCTGACCCCAATATCTTAGGACCCTGTAGACTACTGGAATTCCTCTTGTAGAGAGGCAAGAGCTGAGATTTCTACTTTGTCTTGGAGTAGGGGTCCTCCTGACTCTTCATCACAAAATTCAAGGAATGCAAAAGGCAGCATTATTACTTGTTTAATTTTTTCTACTTATGTCTGGAAAATTTCTGCCATTCAGAAAGAGGAAAAGAGAAATAATCTTTAACCAGATTAAAACTGATTTGGAATAATTATCTTCAGGGTTTGATCTATCTGTAGTATCAATCTGCATAAATCAGCATTTTCTCCACTCTCAACCTCCTGCAATTTAATCGTTCGGTAGTGTGTGTGTGTGTGTGTGTGTGTGTGTGTGCACGCGCGCGCACATGCATGCATGTGAATTAGCTATATAATCATGTCAAATCACTCCTTACGTCCCAAGACTGCACAGACACAGCCTTAAAGTGACATGTACACTCCACTTATATACTTTAAATACTTTATTAATAATGCATCTTCTTCTTCTGGGTGAAGGACTGTCCCATTCTTCACAGTAACTGTTTGAGGTAATAAATGCAGTTAGTACTATGAGAACAGTAATAACCTTTCAAAAATTATGTACCTGAATATGTTATTCAGATTAGTAGTTAGTTTAATAGTCAATTATAATTTTTGTAACTGCCCTAAAGGTAAATGTGTGTTTCTGTTCATATTGTTTTCTCAACTGAACTATGAACTTTTTATGTATTGGAGTTTGAATTGATCTTTCATAAAAACCTTAAGAAACGAAAATTTTTCTCAGACACATTGGACTGATGTTATTGGCTTTTTTTCTTTGTAATTGTGTTTATATAAATTAAAAGATTGTCCTCAAATTTTAAAGGTCAAATGTGTGCGAATTAAGTTGATTCAGTCCCAGTATATTTGGAGAAAAAGATTTTAAAATTTGCTAGAAAATGACAAAATAATGTTTTTACTCCAATTCCTTCTTCTTTGAGCTATTCATATCTTTCTGCTACCCATCTTTGCATCACAGATTTGAACAGTCCAGAATATCGACATTGTAGTATCTACCATGACACAAAATGTTTACATTTCTGCCCTGAGCCGATATCTGTTACAAACAGCATATTACTTACAACATCACAAAAAGCTTTTTATGTGAGTGACATAGACAGCACCTGTATCACAAAGGTGAATAGTATGCATTATTGCTTTTGAATGAAATTCATCTCTGAGCCTGATGCTGTATACTAAATAATAATGATGATAAAAATCTACCTAATGGCACTGCAGACCAAAATACAAATACCTTATTACAGTATTTTCTGTTCAGGGAATGATGTGGACATCTCTTGGGTACTTTTTCCTTTTTCTGACCTGCATACAAATGGAAGAGTTATTGGTTTGGTTTGATAACTTGCTTGGAATATATGATAGGGTCAAACCAATTATCTTCTTGGCTGAACTATTTTAGAAAACCTGCAGATATTTGCATTACATTAGGGAATGTTTTACCATAACAAACACAATTCCGATCAATAGAATTCGATCAATAAGACATTTTATTTTGTTTTTCCCAAAAAATCATTGGTTCACAAAACCTCACATTCTGACCCAACTCATGGAAGTGTTAAAGCACTACAAAAAGGTTTCAGTTGTGCCGAGAAACCTTTTTGTAGGTTTGTAATTTGTGCTATCCAAACTCCTGGCAAAATATGGAGCTAGGAATATTCTGGTGGGGAGGGAGTAGTTCATGGGAAGGCTCTACTACCAGTTTCTTCCCCTGGATCAGCAATAAGTGTGGCATTTCCTCCTCCGGCGTTAACAATTTGCAAACGTCTGTCCCAGCCTCACTTTGAGAACCAGTAGTTATCATTTCCTCCTTTGCTTTCAACCTAGGTCTTCCATGACTCCCCCTTTGTCCTCCGGTTTATTTAACCTCATCTCATCAAATCCTTCCCCTTCTGCTGCTCTTGGGGTTTTGAGGAATGGTAATTGTAAACCAAAAAAGAAAAAGACACAGGTATCAGAAAGGATGTCAGATATTCACCTTTTTTGTTAGTAAATCAGGATTGGAGATTGTGGCTTTATCTAAGACTGGACAACAAAAGCCTCTTCTTACTCTTCTCTTTAGGGTACAGGATTCTACCCTGGTGGGTCAATGGGCTGAAGAGAAACAGAATTTCTCCTTTAATGGGTTTGCTTAACTGTTATTTAAAATTATTTATTCCTCAAAATGGTAAAAATAGAACTACTGTATGATCCAGCAATCCCACTTCTGGGTATATTATTGAAGGAAATGAAATCATCATGTTGAAGAGATATCTGCATCCCTATGTTCACTGCAGCATTACTTATGAAGGCCAAGACATGAAAATTACCTAAATGTTCATCATAGATGAATGGATAATGAAAATGTGAAATATATATATAATACTATATATTATTATAGTTTATATTTGTAAAATTTATGTAAAATATATGTATTATATAGTATATATACTTTATAATATATTGCATACAAAATATATATTACATGTTATATTTTATATATAAAATATATATATAAAGAATACTATTCAGCCGTAAAAAAGGAGATCCTGCCATTTATAACATTATGGATGGACCCTGAGGGCATTATGGTAAGTGAAATAAGACAAATACTATATGATATCACTTATAGAGAGAAATCTAAAAACAAAAAACAAACAAAAAACTGAACTCGTAAAAAAAGAGATATCAGATTTTTTCATCAGGAAACAAATATGCTCTCTGTCTTAGAGGTAGACACTATTTCTGTCCTTCTAGTGTCTTTTTTTTTTTTTTTTTTTTTTTGCTATATAAGTATTCTTGAAAAAAATCATCTGAGGCAGTAGCTACTACAAAATATGTAGAGATATTATGAAGAATTGCCTTCTACCAAAGGAACAGGTAGAACAAATAGAAAGCACCTAGCAAGGTGGTAGATTTTAATCCAACCTTATCAATAATCACATTAAATTTGATCAGATTAAACAAATCAGTTGAAAAACATTGTCAGATTGGATAGGAAAGCAAGACCCAACTATGCTAGGTACCAGAAACCCACTTTAAATATAAACACATTGTTAGGTTAAAAATAGAAGAATAGAAAAAGATATGCTATGCAAATATCAAGCATAAAAATGTTGGAGTAGCCATATTAACCAAACAAAGTAAGCTTTAAACAAGGGATATTATCAGGGATAATGAGGGATATTGCAAAACTATAAAAAGAGTTAACTGTACAAGACAATAATCCTAAATGTGTATGCACTTAACTACAGAGCTTCAAGATATATTCAGCAAAACTGATAGAACTGAAAGGAGAAATTGACAAATTCACAAACATAGTTGGAGATTTTAACACTGAGTAATAGAACAGGTGGAAAATCAGTAAAAATATAGAAGACCGGAATAACACTATCAGCCATCTTGACCTAATTGACATTTATAAAATATTCCACCCAACAACACTAGACCACACATTTTTTCAGGTGCACATAAAAATTTCATCAATACAGACCATATCTGAGGCCATAAAGAAAACCTTAATAAACCTTAAAAGCAATAGAAATCATGCAAAGTATGGTCTTGGACCATTATAGAATTAAACTAGAAATCAATAACAAAGATATTTGGACAATTCTAAAATATTTGGAAATTTAACGCATTTCTAAATGACAAATGTGTTAAAGAGGAACTCTCAATAGGTATTTAAAAACATTTTAAATTGAAAATAAAACATGTAAAAATTTGTGAGAGTACTTAGATTAAAATCTATAGCATTATAGGCTTATATTAGAAAAGAAGATCTGAAATCAGTAATCTAAGTATCTACATTACGAAATTAGAGAAAAGAGCAAAATAACCTCAAAGCTAGCAGAAGGAAGGACATAATAAATACAAGAACAGAAAACAATAAAATTGAAAATAGATAAACAATAGAGAAGAATTCATAAAACCCAAAGCTGATCCTTTGGGGGTAAACTATAGTAACCACAAAATTGAGCTGATAAACTTTTAGGCCTACTGACCAAGAAAAACAAAAGAAGAGAAGATATAAATTACAGTTTTTCAAATGTTCTGTAAGTGTAAAATTATATCAAATGATAAGGTTTAAAAAGACGCAGGACTACTATGTCATCATAAAAGATGATTGTATTATGTACTTAGTAAATGTTTCCTGAGCTAAACTGAACTTCATGGTCTAGTAGCATGGCTCAGATAATAAATAGTTTTATATTTGCCAAATTTGTTGCCTAAAAGGTTAAGTACTATTTGTGAATTGAGATTTTTGCCTACATTTTAGTTTGTGAGAATCAATGTTTAGATTACTTAAAATATTAATTGTTAAAAAGACATTTCATAAAAATATTAGAATTATATATTTGAATTTCGATTTTGATCTTTTTACCGAAAAAGCTGGCAATGAGTTGATGGTAGGGACTCTTAAATTAGTTGGGATTCCCCTTTAAGAAATGAATTCTGGCATATCATTTGAAGCTCATTGCATTTAGCAAGCTTTGACAAATATGCCTTTGAACTGAGGCTGGGACGGTTGTCTATCTTGGATGAATAGCTAGGGAAAGTTCAAATCCAAGTCTATCTTATTACCTGGAATTTACATAACTATGACCTAGTAAAAACACTTTTTCATATTACCTTTATACATTATAATTGCTTACATGATCATCATAGTCATATCTATATTTGTTATTCATTTATCTGTCATTAATTTATCCATAAAATTAAAGTTATTTCTTGCATGGAATTCTATTACCAGTGCTACCGGTCCTCTTGTACAGAACAGGTGCAGGCAAATGTAAAACCCCGGTCCTGCTTAATGTCTTTTTGTATTGCATTTTACTAAGAGAAGCACATGTTATTTTAACCTTTTCCTACTGTGCCCAGTCATGAAGAATTCTTTGAAGCTGGTCTGAACGTGTTTTGTTCTTCCCCTGTGGGGTCTCTTTCTCCCACAACTTGTGTTCTTCTAGCCCTTTGGGGGTTGCTCTTGTATGCATTTTTCTCTTTCTCTATTCACTCCCAAGCTTTATCATTTTACTTTTGACTTTGGCTTTGTTCCTTCAAAATTTCTGCTTTCATTTGACAAGCCCTCCAGGGGTAAAAGCGGGGCGGGGGGGGGGGAGAAAAAAAAAACAAAAACTACCACCACCAACAAAAACACCAAGAAAGTAGTGATCGAAAATAGATGTTAAATTCCCAGTATTGCTTTGGTAAATTAATTAGTATTTAAATTTTGGGCGATGACCAAAAACCCCTGTGTTTTGCAAATAAATTACTCATGCTGTATATAATACTGTTTTGCCTTCAAAACATTTGTTTCTACAACCTTATGTGGAATTTTCCATACAGGGCATTTTGTTTCTCCATTGGCGGTCTGTGAGTTAGTTTCACTTGTCTTTAGTTAGCTTTAATACACCCTCTAGTTAGGCCACAAAAGGTCATTTGAGCCAACTATAGGACTGGATTGATGGAAATCTAAAGGCTCATGTAGATTCAGCCTTAATTTGTTTCACTCTATTATTTGGACTAGTACCAGCTTTATTAAGAGAGGGTGAAGTGCTTGGGAAGTTAGAGACAGAGGGGAAAAAGGTGGTCAATAGGAAGGTGAAAGACAAGGTGAAATGTGGTTTCAACACGTCTTAGAATGTCCGACATCACCTGAGACCCTTTAGATGAATGACTTTCCGTATGTTTTATATCACAGCCCACACTCAGACATGAAAAACACAGGTGGTTATATTAAACAAAATTCTTAAAACAATACTTTTCCCTGTGCTCAACAAATGCTGATATTTTCTATGTCCTTTGAAATGCTGGTCACAAATGACTAAATTGGTTTTATAACACACGTATAACCTAATATGTGTCAGGCTGCAGTTTGTATGACACTGCCTAGAGATTGGGGCTATTTATTCATTTCTGTGGATAAATTCTCACATTTTCTTATTTTTCAATAAACTTTTTCATTATCTTTTTATCATCTCAAGCAGCAGATACTATTATTTGTTAAATGGATCATGACTTCTTATGACCCAGGTAAAGGTTTGGAGATGTAAATAAAGGGAAAACTGAAACACTGAAAGCCCAGGGCTTAAATGTCAGAAAAGCAAACTCAAAGACCAGACTTGTTGGGAACAAATGGGAGATTATGTGACAATGAGGAGAAAGAGATGAAAAAACTGTTAATCACGGTCAGAATCTGAGAGTTTAATATAAGCAAAGACCGTATTCTGTTCAGCAAAGTGCATGAGTTTACAGAAAATAAATATTTAGATTTTATCTAATATAGGTACATTCTGTAGAGGGAGCTTTGGCAGCCCTTCTGTCAGCAGAAGAGTAATGAATTATAAGAAATTAACTGATTGCACCCTGAAACAACAGGAGTAGATGCTATTGAAGGTTAATGTCACTCCTGAGTTAAATCCCCATCCCTACCCCGATCAAGAAAACCAGGCAACTCTCTTTTATATAATAGGAGGACTGCTGGCTCTCTCTGGGGAGGCCTAAGCACATTACTTTCTAGAGAAAAAACTTTCTGTAACTCTTGGAAAAGGAACCTAGGCTGGGTGGTTCTCCACTGTGGATGTCACATAGAATCAGAGATGAGGTTTCTAAAAATATTGATTCAGATGAGCTACCAGGATGAGTACAACTTAAAGGAAAAGAAATAAAATGCTTCCAGTGCTCTGGTAAAATGCCAAACAGGAACTCTGAACTGAGGACCCATAACACTGACCATGGGACTTGACTCTCCTCCCCACCCCACTCTTACACCAGCCAATGTGAGAACCTTGGGAGGCAGAGGGTGTTAGCACTTTCCAGCTGAAGCTCTAGAAAGCCCACTCGTTCTACCTAAAGTGTGGTCCACACACCAGCAGTGTCAGCTTTCCCCATGTGCTTGTTGGAGTGGGTGGAACCAACAGCAGCAGCTCTAAATGTTGCTGAGGGAAGAATGGAAGGACTCCTTACCCTAAGGGCATGTTTCGGAATAGACAGAGTTAAGACAGAGAGTAAGACAGTGCCTTTTACTCATCCCTGTAGGATCCAGAGGAAGAGGAAGTTATTCAACATTTGGCTTTCTCAGATAAAACCCACTGTAAACACTACTGATAATGAAATTTCTGGCTCACATGAAATGAAAAGTCAGAGGGTTACTGGCTTCCTGTAGTACAATGTAGGCTCCATAAGGTCTGAGAATTTTGTCTGTTTTATTCACTGCTGTATCTCTGATACCCAAGTCATCTTCATCACTCTATAGACATATACTTTCACTCATATACACACATGCAAACACTATACCAATTTGGATAGAAACAAACATCACCACTGCCTTCTCATTCATACACAAATTCAATATAGAGGAGCTCTGCTCATGGTAGTTACCAAGGGACCCAAGTTGATGGAGGCTTCATCTCAATATGGGCACTCCAGGCACCATGGCTGAGGTAAATCAGTTTTTAAAGACGTCAACCAAAAATGATATAACACCTGTACTCATATTTCTTTGGACAAAGCAAGTCACACGGTTACACCAAACCTCAGAGAGAGCAGGGAAGTGAAACTATACCACGCATTCAGAAGGAACAGAAGAAATATTTGGTAATAACTACTAAACAGAACATGTGAATCAAGCTCTACAGAAATACAGATGAGAGAAAAATTAATTTTCTTAAATAAGATAAACAAATAAAACTTTCAAAACATTTTCAAATGTGGAGCTGTTTAAAGAAATTAGAATTTTTTTTACATAGACATTAATTTTTACTATAAGAAAATATTCTCCATATCAGAAGTAGATCATATGTTTCTCTGCTCTTTTTCTCATATTTCTTCTCCCTCCTGCATGGACTGTTCCCTTTCTTCATTTCTTCAGGCATTTGATGGATTCTTGTGATATAATCATAGGAATGTGGGCTGGATCTTATAATGTTGGGTAGATTCATAGCTGATGAATGATTTGAAGTTGTTTGGATGATCTCTAGTAGTGTATCAAAATTTTCTCTCTTCTTTGACAATTTTTGTCATGGACCTGAATAGAAACACAGAAGGAATACACACACACACACACACACACACACACACACACACACACACAAACACACACAACATCTTTTCGGATGACATTAAATTGGAAGGGTTAAATCATATGTTGGCTAAAAAGAAAATTAGAATCCAGAGAGATGTTATAAAAGATTGGGGAAAACCACAGAATAAACTTAACATCAGGCAAACAAAATTCTTACTTTTGGGTTAAAAAAAATGATGGTTATGTAAATACTTTATATAGTTACATATCACTTTGTTCCAATTCAGATGTATGATTACCTTAAAGATCTATGGAGTAAAATAAGGTGACTTAAATTAAAAGTAGATGAGACAGAATAAAGACAATAAAAGTTGGGACAATGAAGGAGCCAAGGAAGGAGTTAATTATTTATCATGATGATATATGTAGTGTGGGAAAGTGCATAAAAATAAGATCAATAAACACGGTGTCCAGGATGATTGTGGACAAAACAGAGTTAACCATGGCTCAGAATGGAGTCAAGACAGGGATGGGAAGAAGAGTTCAGCTTAAATTTCAATTCTGACTGTTCGGTAAGTGAATTCTTGGAGCACTGTGATAAGACAGCTTCTGAGACTGGGCCTATCAGGAACTGATTTGGCCAAATAGCAGTCATTAGTGGAAATTGGAAGGAGTGTAATTTGTGCTGGGTATATGACAATCCTAAGCCAAATCCTTCCATTTGGCATTAGAAAATGTGCACAATCAGGAAAGTAGATGTCAAAGCAAAGTGGTTAGGTGTGAGGAACTTAGCTATTAGGATTTAGGTTACTGGCAGGTACAGCAACAGGCTCAGTTGACAGCTATATCAGCCCTCTTCTAGTGCATGGAACCCACCCACTCTGGGCCCCCTTTTACAGGACCTTCATTCTACCTCATAGATCTAGATGGAATATGGTGTATACTAGAATGGATTTGAATGGTTTGACTTGGGAAAGGCAGACCCTAATATACAAATCTTCTACTTTGGAATTTCCTGAACTGTCAGAGAATCCTTATTAAGTCTTTTTCTGCTCCCATCCTCCATCCTGGAGTCTCTTGTCCTCCAAAGGTATTGTTCAAGACAGAGTGAAGAATGGTCTTCTCTAAAAATTGCCAAGTCCAAGCCCCACCTTTCATCCAGCAACTGTCACCTCATGAATGCAAAAGAGAAGGATAATTCCTGCACTGTGAATTTTGAGTTTACCTTGACCAAATTCTGGGAATGTGATTTTCTTCCCCAAAATGTAAAACTTGGGGAGAGATTTAAATGGAGCCGTTAGCATGGGATGAAGTTGTACCAATTAGTCTTTGGTACATAAGATGTTACCAAAATCCAGTGTCTTTGAATGACCAACATTTCTTATGTTTGAGTGACCATTTCTTCTGGTCTTGCAATGCTCAGCTGATCTTGGCAGTCAGCTAGTGGCTTGGCTGTGGCTAAGTGGTCTAGGATGGACTCCTTTATGTGTCTGATTGTTGGCTTGATTTCATTTGTGTGAGACTTGGCCATAAAGGGTTCCCAAGAGCAGTAGAAGAAGGCAGTGCACAAACACTTTTCAGGTCTTTGCTTATATCAGATTTGCTATGTCCCACTGGCTAAAGTAAGTAAGAATGGTTAATCCTAAATTGAAAGGGTAAAAATATAGACTCCACCTTTTGATTCAAGACAGAAGAATTGACTCCAATACTCCACTGCCCCTTGGAAGGAGCTTCTAAGTCACACTGCAAAGAGGTATATGTATAGAGATGAAAGTGGGTGTTTTTGTGGCCATTTTTGCAGTCTGCCACAGAACACCTGCTTATCCACACTGAACAGCCGAATCAATCCTTGCAGATTGTCCAAACATTTTAAAATTGGAACTGGAACCCCACTTTCCCACTGAAACACTTTTAAAGATGTTTAGCCCCTCATAGAAGGTTTATTCCTGGAAACCAGACACCATTATATGGTCATATTGGAAATTGGATTTTTATATTCAACTTACAAAAGACTTTTAAAAATACAACCCACTTATAATTTGGAATTTGCCTATCTTGTTGGATGAAATAGGATTGCAGAAATGAGCTAGTGCTTCTCTCTTTCTCTCTCTCTCTCTCTCTCTCATTCTCTCTCTCTCTCTGTCTTTCTAAATTTATTCTGTATTCTGACAGTAAGAATTCCTTTCTGAGGTGGATACAGATGATAACTTCCTGATTCGAGTTTGAAGTTTGCACTATTTCATTTTTGGCTGGTTATAGTCAGAACTGCTATTTTCATTGTAGAGCCAAATGATTATTTATACTTCTCTTGGACCATTCTTTATATACCATTAGCAATGACATACAAAGCACGAGGGACTGAATATTTACATCCAAAATTCTGAAGTGAATATTCTCCCTTTGGCAGATCCAATTGCTCAGGGCTGTAAGGCCCAGTAATAAAGAACCATATGTCATTTCTGGATTGCAAGTTGCCACAGCAATGGCTTTTGTGCAGCTGAAGCTCTAAATCTCCCTGTTTCTCACTCTGCCTGAGTGTGGCTAAGGGTTGGTTGCATGTTTCCTGTTAAAGAACCGTGGAAGACTATGAAAAAATACCGCTTTGTTTTTTCCTAATGAGTAACTCCTCAGATTTGTTCTTATAAATGGAGTATTGTTATTACCTACAGCATGGCAAAATTCAGGGTTCGATGAAAAAAGTATTTCTTAGGCATTTAGGGAGATTCTGGGCTTAAGGTTGTCCTGGTGATCTATGGAGCAAAGGGCATGTTCCTTGGCCTAAGTCAGCTTTTATACTGATTGGGGTATAAGCGAAGAGCATACATAACTGCAACAGTAGACAGAGTATGCTGAGTCCCCCAAAAAAATACAAAGAAAGGGATATGAAGTTCAAGGAATGGAAGGGAGTGATATTGTTCAACTTATAGTCATAGCACTTATCATATGGTATTTAATCTTTGATTTTCTTGTTCCCTAGAAAACAAAGCTGAGGCTTTCTAGGTTTTATTACCTGCAGTGCCTGCCCCCAGTAGAACAGATGTTGATGACTATTTGCAAAATGAATAAATGAATAAATGCATTGATCTACTTGATAAGAGGAAGAAAAGTTTTGTAGTTGTGGTAAAATTTGCAGGCACTTAGATTGCCAGATACCAGTGGATTTTGGAGAGAAAGCATTTACTATGGAGGGCACAGACTGAGCATAGATTTGGAACTGGGAAAATAGAAGACATTTAAGAGAAAAAAATAATAAAGTTTGGCTGCAGCATGGAGGACACAGTTAGATCCCATAGCTTCTAAGGTAAAGCTGAGGTGTACCTCAAGCCATGAGAGGTGCCTCTGTGTTCCTCTTCTCCCTTCCTTACAGAATAAACCTTTGATCCATCCATTCTATCCTTGATTTCAACTGCAGATATGGGCAGAGAAGGGCAGAACAGTGACTAGGTGAAGAAGAGCCAGCCAATGATGTTAATGGTACCTGAGTCCCTAGACAGTGACCTCCATCATTATAATAATAATGACAATAATGGCTCCAAACTCACAAGCTCACACTAGTTGTTAGGCATTGTACTGACTACTTAATATGACCATCTCATTTTATCCTTCCAACAGCCCTAATACTTGCTTTGAGAAGGAAGGCAACACATTCTACATGGAGCTATTTGAATATATAAAGTAGTCACATTAAAAAAATAGCCTAATTTATTGTCTCAATGGTCCTCTACAACTTACATATATTATTTGTCCTTATTAAATTTTTACAGAAAACATATGTTACTTTTTATGATAGGAGAGAGGCAGTTCAGTATAGTGGTTAAGAACACGGACTCTGCAGTTATATCCACCTTGATCAAAATTCTGGCTCTGGCACTTTCTGTGACTGTGGGCAAGAAATTTATTTTCTCTGTGCCTTAGTTTATTAATCTATAAAATATGAATGTTAATAGTAGAACCTGCTTCATAGTTTTGTTATAAGAATTAAATGAATTATTATTTGAAAAAGGCTTAAGGAGTGCTTCATAATTGTTGGCATTATTACTGTTACAATCTGTTTTTCAGATGAGGAAACCAAGGCACAGAAAGGTTAATAAACTCACCCAACATCATACAGTTAGCAAGCAGTGGAACGCAGCATACTGACTTCAGGCCACCCACCCTATGCTGTGAAGGAACCAGCCATCTCAGGGGTCTTCAAATGCCCATCATATTGGCATTTCTCATAGTTGCATCTTTGGCATTGTCTCATCAGACTGACCTAGGCAAATAATCGTAAGCAGACTTTCCATTTAGTTTTGTTGGAAGAGTTTTAAAGCTCACTGCTAATACCAGAAAGGTCACCAACTTCTGGTCAGCAAAATCTTGTTAATCACCTTCTCTGCACAAGGTACAGAGAAGTTAGGGATTCAAAGAGGTACATGACAACATTCCTTAGCTCAAAAAGCTTACAACCAATTGTAAATTGACAGATGGAATGTATTCATGAGAAAATTCCAGCATAAGGCATATTTTACTATGATTTGCCACTTAACATAGACAAAGAGGAAGCAATCTGTATTTCACTGTAGGCTAAGGTGATTGGGAATGGAGATTTTCTGAGGAGATGGGGATTATCTTAAGCTTTGGAATATCCAGCCAAGAAGAGAGAACTATATTTCTGGGGCACAGGTGGAAAGAGGGGGTTAGAGGGGATGTGCATGTGTGTGCATGCATGTGTGTGTGTAAAAACATGCCCAAATGGTAACATAAGAATATGTAGAATAAATCTGAAGGACAAGTGAGTAGATGGACAGATTGGGATGAGAAACGAAAACAAGAAAACAAAGGGTGCCTTGAGTACTGATTATGTAATCTTGAAATGAGGTATGGAATCAAGACTATGGTTGTAGGTCTAAAATGAACTCCACTGTTTCATCTGGCACTTCAGAGCACAGGTACTGTAACATTTCAGTCTTGCTTTTTTCCTAAGTGGATATAATTTTTATACAGGTTAACTGAACCAGGAATTCTACCATGTATGGGACAGAAGCCCTCCCCCCTTTAAAAATCATCTTATTTATTGTTCATTTCCAAGTTATTCTATCAATATAAAGTAAAAAATTTCTTAAGAATGTGCATTTGAGTCAGTGATCTTCTAAAGATGAAGAATAAGGGAACTCATCCTTAGTAGAATATCTTCTTATTACTATCTATTTTGATCTTAGGCTTAAGAGTAGATGGTTTCCCTGTTGGTCATTTATTGATTTCCTCTTTGAAAAAGTTTTAATTCCCATGTATCATCATTTTGTACATATCTTGCCAGATTTCTGTATTTGGCTGCTATTACAAATTTTACCTTCTTCCCACATATGGTTCAAGCAATTTTTTTGAGTTAAAACCCATAAATAATTATGTTATTGATCTCTTCCAGACATATTTGCTGGATATGGAACTGCAATTTTCTAAACTTATCACATTTATAGAGTCAAAAATTAGCTCTAGCTTTACTGGGCTTGCATTTAATTATATTTCCTTTTTTGCCATGACATTCCCCAGTCTGCTTTTTCTAAATGCCTTTCCTATAATTTAATGAGAAAAGACAAAAGTAGAATAGAGGAAGGCATTGAAAAATGGCCAATGGGTAGGATAAGAAAAATGTCTTTTAATATAATGACTTTAAAAGATTAACTTTTTCAAGTGTAACCATACTTATAAAAGTATTGTTTTTATTGCTTTAAAAAAATTCTTCTTTTAAATGATTCTTGAAGTTAAAAAAATAATTATATGTACCCTTTTCATTAAGTCAGCTTAAAGCTTTATCACACTGCATAAGTCTGTTAGCAAATTGGCTTGTGAGCTCCTGTGTTTTCTGGTTTCTTCCAGATGTAATTGGAATTCAGCAACATTCTGTTTGGAAGTTCTACAGAACAGTTCGATGATTTTATTTACCATTACATGCAACTGATTTTTCTTTTGCAGCTCAAGACAGTGTCAGTAGGACTCTCAGTGCCTGGTTATAATGTCTTTAAATCCAGTGCTTGTGAAGAGGTTTGTGAGTAAGAATGCCCCAGCTGTCTTCACATTAGTAGCTCTAATCCAGGCATGACAATGGAGGGAAAGAGGAATGAACATAAATTAAGGACTACTAATAAACCAAACATTTTCACACTTAATGGTCTATGTACTTCTTACAAAGTCATATTATTTGAGATGAAGAGTCTGAGGCTCAGAGATGTTACATCACCTACCCGAGGTCACACAGCTAGTTAATGGCAGATCAGAGGCTTACTTTAGGTGCGTCTGACTATTAGGACTGTCATCTTTCCATTGGAACCTATTGCCTCTGCTTGAATAGAAGGAGTTTCTTTTTTGTAAGAAAGGAGTATATAATGAAGAGAGAGATTGGGTTGCACAGTTGGTCAACCTGTTAATAGTCTGTAGAGAAGCTCGGGGCCAGAGTTTCTCATTTCTCTCCTCCTTCTTCCCTGCATGGCCACCTCTAGGCCCGTCCTTTTCCTGTACCTAAGCCCTGGTCTCTGGGGAGGGTTAACCTGATAGTGAATAGCCGAGGCAAGTTCTGTAATGTCCACAAGAATGTGTCTACAAGAATATCTCTAGTTCCAAGATATAACAAACACTAGTTTTTTTTTGAGGGCACTGAGCCTTTACAAACAAGTTAAGTTTGCAAAGCATGTATTAGCAAAATATCTTCCTTGGAAAAACAACAATGACAACACAACAGCAAATTTATGATAGCTCTACAAAAACTGGGCATTTGTACAGACCTATATGGAGGATAAGGAGAAGATACTCCTGACTACTGAAGAAAGTAGTAGAACAGGCAGGGCAATAAAATGAAGCCAGATGAAACTGGGGCTCTCTGCACAACTACTCAATTTCCAAAGTCTGGGGACAGTGTGTTGCCATGAGAGGCAGATAGGCCGTGGTTAGCAGTTAGATGTCCCGATTTGAATCACAGCTCTCCCACTTATGTCATTGTGAGTGAAGACAAGTAACTATGTCTCAGTTCATCCACCTGTAAAATGAGAGTAATGATGTTGTTTACCTTCATAGAACTATACTATCTGAGGCACTTGGAACAAGGCCTGCTACATAGAAAGCACTCACTCACCTGGATTGGTTCTCAAACATGCTATTGAATTGCCTTCTCAAGGTAACTACATGAATGAAACCCTGGGAGATACAAGATCTCATTATGACTCTACATATGACAAAAATTAGAAAGGACTACTTACCAAAAATGCACTTCTAAACCTCATAGCAATTATTTTATTTATTATTCACTATTTTGGTGAATTCTTCAACAGTCAAGATAAAATGGAAGTTGGAATGATATATTTTTTTGCAGCACTCACCATCATATATGGTCCATCATCTGTGGCTTACCAAAATATTGGTGAATTGTTGATTCACCCCTAATCTTGGGGCAGCTCTTTAAATATTTGTGCTTTAAATTGCGGTCAGCGAATACAAATACAGATCAGGGTATTTCTCTGTCCTCTCTGTGCCTGTATCTTTCTTCCAGCTATAAATTGTTATCTATTCACTGGATAAACATATGAATTCCCTGGTGCCCAGTAGTCCACTGATTTCACTAAAAGGTTGTCTCGTCCAGCTTTGAAACTGAAGTCTGGTTTCTGAATGGCCAGCAAGATTTATTTTCTCTGGTGGTTGGAGCTGATATATTTTACCAAGGCAAACCCCCATGCAACAAAGGGATAAATGCATAAAGCAGAATCATTTGCATAAAGTTAGTGAATAAACCCATCAATAAACCTCATTTATTTTGTTATCAGAGAACTAGCCCTGTGCTGGCCCTATCCATCAAGAGACAGCCCCTCTGACCTTTCAGTTCATTTCACACTGGACTGTACTGTCTTACCAGCAGCCAGCCTAGTTGGAAATCAATGTAGTGGTTTCACACCAGGAGATTTGACCTCCGTAGGAACCACGCCCATGGGGATAAGGAGGTCTGCATCAGTCACACTGCATCATCCAGCACCGTCCAATCAGCTGTTAGCATGGGCTTCTGCTTGCTTCTTGGTGCTTAGCTTAGAGATGACAGGCAGGATAGTTTAAGGAAAACATAAATAAATCCAGATTTAAATCTTGGCTCTGCCAGTTTCTGGTTGTGACAATGTCAGCAAAAGTTTTAACATAACCGAGCCTCACTTTATCAATCTGTAAAATGAAGATAAATACCATTGACCTCAGGGCATTTTGTGAGGGTTAATAGAAGGAATGTAAGTCATGTCCAGCATAATATATGTCACATAGAGGGTGCAAGTCAAATGTTTCTTACATTGTTTTTTTTCTTCCGTTTCTCCTTTTTGTTTCCCTTCCTTTTCTTTCCTCCCTTACTTCTTTTCCTTCCTCACATGTGATATTCAGTATGCCTAAAAATTCATGTGTGAGTATAAGTTGTAGTCTGTGGGGCTAATTGTCACCTTCAGGGCCTGAGATATGGCTCCTGAAGCCTGAAAATGGCCCTAAGTCTTTTCTTCATCAGCCTTCAGCCTCCCTTTTAGTCACGGGACACTCCCCAGCAGAGATCAAGTCATTAGTCCTAGGTACTTAGGTTTCATCTTTCTCCAAAACTTAAAGATCAGTTTACTTCACCTTGAGACTACTCATCACCTCTTGGGCAAAATTGCCAGCAAACAGATAAATTTGGCCTATACAGTAGGTGTTCAATACATGCTTGACACAGTGGACGTACGATGGATAAGCTCCAGGAGCTCATGGAGTATGAGATACAGATTCTGGGCACCAGGTATTTTAGGAATCATGTTAATCAAATATATTAACAAGTCTGGCTTCTGGAAAGACAGCTAGGTATTAGCTTTAGAGCTTGGACTCTAGAATAATTTTGGCTCTGCTCTGTGTCTTCCAATAAATTTCTTAATCTCTCAAAGCCTGAATTTTCCCATCTGTTAATGGGTGATAGTAAGGTGGTTTTGGAGTAAATGAGAAATGATCTCTGAGGCACAAATTGCTCTCATAGTAGGAGGAACAAACAATGACTAGTCCTGACGTGATCTGAAAAACTCTTGTTATGGGCTGAATTGTAGCCCCCCTCGCCCAATTCATATACTGAAGTCCTAACCCCTTATGCCTCAGAATGTGACTGTATAGAGTCTTTAAAGAGGTAATTAAGTTTAAAACAAGGTCATTAGGGTGAATCCTAGTCCAATATGACTTATGTCATTAAAGAAGAGATCAGGACACACATGCATACAGAGGAAAGACTGTGTGAAGACACAGGAAAAAGGTGGCTTTCTGCTAGCCAAGGAGAGAGGCTGCAGCAGAAATCAACCCTGCCGACACCTTATCTTGGACTTTAGCCTCCAGAATTGTGAGAAAATAAATTTCTATTGTTTAAGTCACTTAGTCTTAACACACTGTTTTGGCACCTAGTGCCACCCCATGCTAGGGTAGTTGCTCACCCAGCCTGTGATCCTGAGGAGAACAGTGTGCTCAGCCTGGGCTCTGTCAGTGACAGTCTGATTGAATTTAACAAACCTGAAATTTTGTTTTGGCCTTTCCTACCGGATTTTTACTTCCTAGTGAACAATATCCTCACCACTGGTTGGCCATGTTTCAGACAAAGTTTTTGCTTCACCTGTGGAAGCCCCTTATCACAGCACTATCTTAATCCACTTGCTGTTTGCCTTTATTTTCTGTTTTATTTCCTGAAGAACCAAGGGACTGGGTTTTGACTGTTTCCTCAGTGATTTGGCCATCTGCCTTGTGTGAGTCTTCCGGTTTGCTAGAAATTGGACCTTGTTGCTCCGTCTTCTTGGATTCTGACCTACTACCTTGCTGACCTGGGTTTGTCATGCAGGACCTGAGTACTTTCTGAGCTTCGATGGCTTCAGTGCTTCTATCACTGAGGAGTGTGATGAGTACGTACATTCTAATGTTAACCTCGAGTGGTGGGTATAGTTAATATCATTGCGTCCATCCTACCCACGGACACCTGAGGGTCAGTTCCTGAAAAGTGGCATAGTGTGTATGCGGTTTGTTTCTCTGCAGCACCAAGACCTTCCCATTCCAACATAGAACCTTTCACTTTGCCTTCCTGGGTCTGCCCTTGACTTGGCTATAACCTTCAGAACTTACCAGATCATCCTAATAGATTGTTCTAAATCCCCAGAACACAGTTTCTTGCTTTGTGTTCATGACCCACCATATCCCCCCACATGACCCTATATTGATCAGCTGTGGTCTAAGGAATCTCTGTCCTACTGAAGCCTATACCTCAGCATGTGGATAAAGAGAGTGTACGCTGACCAGCTCTGGTGGGGAGTGAAAACAGGATCACTTGCCTATTCCTTGGACACTGTGAGCTTCTCACACCTGCCTCTTCTATGTAGTAAGATTACCAGGATACATGCTGAAGCTTTATAAGTGGCAGAAAGGAATTTATGTTATGAGATCTAAGAATTCCTAGGTGGTCTTGATGACTATGCCATGTGTCTCGTGTAAGATCAGATTTCCTTATACACGCAGCATGCTCAATGCTGTGCATAAAAGTGGCTCATAAGAGTAAGGCAAGGAATTAGGACTTGGGTACTTGAAATAAATCTGGAGGTATAAAAGCAGACTAGAGCCAGGAAAATATCTAGGAGTCAGTAGGCAAGTCCTAATGGGAAATCTTCTTGGGTGGTCTAATGTAGGAACAAGTGAAGCAAAAGAAAGTTTGCGACCTAGATACGTTGTTTCATTGACTTGCTGGGAAGTCAGTCATCTTTCCTTGCCCCGGTTATTTATTTATTTATTTTTTAAAATAATAGTTTGAATCAGATGATCTCTAAATTCTATTCTATTTTCTAGAATGCCAGTCTGTTTAATTTGTTAAGTACCAGTGTCAGAGCATGTTAGCAGTCCAGCTAATAGATACCAGATATCAGCAACATTAGGTACTTATGAAACCAACTTCTCTAGAACAAAAATTCTCTTTTGTATGGTTTCTGCTAAGGCTGAAGCAGACCAAAATCCAGCTGTAAGGGCTGGTCTTAGAGAACACCTTTGGGAGCATAAGTTGACTCACTGATATTCGTTTCATAATACTCTAGTCTCTCATGAGAGTTCGGACCTCACAGTAGTGTGTCAGCAGTGTCTTTGAAGATTTGGCACTGAAATTAACTTTGTTCAACCATGAATCAAAGCTCTAAGATAATTTTAAAATAGATGATTTACTTTACAGATGGTTATATATGGAGCTTTCTGCCCACAGAATGACACAGTAGGAGACTAACTATATAAGAAACAAAAAATCTTTCTGAACCAGTAAGATGAAGTGTGGTCACACAATAAACAGTGAACCATTGGCTCAGGGCAGGACAGCAAGATCCGCCCCACCCCCCCAAGATAACTCTCACCCTCTGTGTTTGCTGGAGATAATTTTCATCCTGAATCACCCTCCTCAATCCTCTCAGTGGTCCCAAAGTCTACGGTAGAATGTTGGGCAAGACAAAAGTAGGGTGTCACCCATACCTTCAGTATGATCTCAGTTTCAATCATGTATTGAATTAAATAGATTTGCACTGTTTTTCTCACGATCAGCTACATAATTTGTCAGACCCAGTGCAAAATGAAAATGCAAGGCCCTTGGTTCAATAGTGACAAATTTCAACACGGCGCCAGCATAGCATTAATTTAGGTGTAAGTCTCTTCTGAGCAGGGGTCTCTGTGTGACCATACAGGTTGTGTGTCCATGGAACTGGCTCTCATCCTTTCTCCCAATATTCTCCTCTGCTTTCCTGTAAATGAAGCCTGTTCCCTTAGGGTGCTGGTTTTAGTCTCTGAGCTGTTTAACAAATCTACCCAAAGTGACTTGTATATGCCATTCTCTCTCTTGTATCCTTTCTTGTGAACTATAGGCAATTTTATAGAGGTGAGGAAAAGGTGGCAGAACAAATGTGGCAATGCTCTCTGGCTCATATATTCCATATGAGAGGCATCTGCAGGATTGTCAAGATTCTCTTAGATAGTCTGACTCTAAACCAGGAGTTCGTAATAATGAGTTAAAATTGGGATCACTTGAGATACTTCTTTAAAATACACTTTTTAGGGATTCTAAATCTGTCAACCTGGTTTACACATGCTGTTGAAAAGGCTTCTCAGGAAAATATTAGTAAAGCTATTCCATTTATTTTTCATTTTATATGTCTTATAGCTTATTTTATTTTTGAGACATATATGCCTATATATGTGTATATGCACCCCTCCTCGCCCCCTTGATGCTAGAATCTGTTTAAACCGACATTTGTTTTAGAGCATTTTAAATTGAAGTTTGGCTTTTGCACATTTTGTGTGATGATGATTATCCATTTGACTCAGGGTGCAATTATTTGTGACTGGATCTAGTGGAGGCTACAAACTAATTATTGCAAGCAACCAAGAAAAATAAAGAGAATGAAGAAATGCTGCAAGTATTGTCAATATTTATTGTAGCATATGGCTAATGTATAAAGAGGTAATAGAACAATGTATCTCAGGGGATCATTCAAAAAGAAAATTACTTAAATTAACTTTTCAGGCACACCGAATTATGCATTATACCCCCCCCTGTAATGCTATACAAATTCAGTGTTTGTGAAGAGTAGAACTGGGGGCTATAAATCAAGCCTTACATAACTACTGTTGTACCTGCAGGGATTTTTTTCCTTTGTGTTTTTGGCTTTTAGATGAATGAAGAATTTTTCTCAGCAAATTATTAATTACTCCTGCTTGCCTATAGAATTGAGTTCACTGTACTTATGTAGGAGTCAATGGTATTCGAACTGCAGCTTTTGATGAAGTAATCGGCCGCTTCTGGGGCCTCTTTCAGCTGCCCTGGGCGTGCTTCACATGTAAACGACTGCCAAATGGATTCTTTCGACATTCCAGCCAATTAAAATACATTTAAAGTGCAGCTGGTGGAGAAGCAAGCCTGGCGATTGTGTGGAGAACTTCAGGGCAGGGAGACAAAAAAACAAACTTTGTGGAACCCAGCTTGGGGCAGCCCAGCCAGGCTTTGCCGGGGGCGGGTGGGGGGTGGTGGTGGTGGTGAGGGAATGGGAGGGGCAGTGGAGCAAGTCACAGAAAGAGTCTTATCTTTAGTTGCTGTCAGAATCAACGATGACACTTTGAGCACTACCTTAAAAGACACAAAAAAGGGAAGCGTGTTTGTTAGGGTGTCAGTTTTCTCCCCTTGCCTCTTGAAACTCTGTGTTGGCCGGTTGCCCAATGTGGTGCTGCATACAAATATTGACAGAACACAGCGGTGTTTGTTAAACCCGGGCTGGGGAAGCCAGTGATTAAAACTCTTGAAGGAAGATCTGAAAACCCAGGAATTCTCCTCAATAGCCTTAGAATATTGACCGAATGAAAGAGAAAAAGTACTGAGTGGGCTAAAGTGAAATACTCACCACCGTCCCTGTCAGCTATGCCTTTTCGGTAAGGACAGAATTTTCTTTTCTCTTCCTTTTATTTCTTGAATGTTTATATTGGTGTGGAGGAGAGTGTCCAATGTGCTAAGCGCTCTGCTCCAGAGCTCTGATGTGCAGAGCGCAGGGTTTGCCTGTGATTTTTCTGGAGGACGGGAGGGGATTGCACTGTGTAAACAGACACAGGCATTACCCAGCACGTGGAGTCTGCCAGAGCTTTTCCAGAATTAAGAATGATATGTTTTAAAATGTTTGCCTCTGCTGATCTGTCCTAGTGTTTGCTGCCAATGTCCAGGTGTCCCGAGAGTGAGAACAAATAGATTCATCCTTTGAACCAATAGTTACGATGCACATGCTTGTTTAATTTTTATTTTCATTTTAAATGTTGTCTGTTTCATTCTGCTGCCAGTCCCACACCTATGCATGTGAAAACTGTTTCTTTCTCTTGGGTTAATATTCAATCGAACACAAACATTCTGTTTTATTAAGCAAACCCAAAAGGATTGAAAATGTCTTACTTTATCTTGATTTTCATTGGAGAAGCTGCTAACTGGGGAATTTGTTCTGAATCCCTCTTTTCTTATACTTTAAGGAGGCAGCTGTAGTGACACTATCTCTGTGGTTTTTCAAACTCAATAAATACCTGGCTCCGTGGGTCCTACTCAGATGCCGGTCTTAAATTCCTGTGAAAGCTAAGTAAGAGTATGACTGAGCAGAGACATTGATTCCTACCCTCAATTTATCAACGAAAGACACAAAGTTCCTGATTGTTTCCTATCTTAGCTCCTCATGCTGGGCTCTTTTTGGCTTAGTTTTATTTATTGCAAACAAAGAATCTTGCACATTTCATGATGAAGGATCACGTTGCAGTGTCCTGAGCTCAGTTAAATGCACTTTATTAATCTTTAATGTGCCAGTAGCTCTCAGGCTATGCCAAACTGAGACTTTCCAAAACTCTTCAAACTACCTGCTGCCAAGATAAACGGTGGTAGGCCCAGAAGGGATATGTTAAGGAAACTTGCCACAGCAAGGTTTTACCCATTAAGTTTGTCATGAGTCAATGAAAGAAATTTTAAATAAAAAAGATTTCAGAAAGAACTGCTTCAGCTCTATACCCTCTGTGTAAGAGACCTACTGGTGGGAGTCCATCCTCACACACAGTGGTCTGTACTCTGTGTTGGGATGAGAATAAGGCATTCTGCTGTATGGGTGTGGGGTTGTGTTTATAAAATGGGTGCTGTGTGAATGAAGATGTGCATGAATGTAGAAAGCTTTTCTGCCCTCGCAGTGTCCGGGCCCAGAGAAAAACAAGGCTACACATGTGGTGGGCCACTCATCCATTTCAGGCATACCAAAAGAGCCAGAGATGGGCGATGGTCACAGACGTCCATTTGGAGAGAAATGTAACTTTGTACAGAAGAAAAGTGGAGTGGTATACCTCAGAAAATTGGACATTGACAGTGCCTCAATGACTCAGAGGACAATGTGAACCTCTGTTTGATTGATCACGTCCTGGAGAATGTAAGGCCATGACTTCTTGGGTTATTCATCAGGCTAACTGAGGCTTAATATGTCATCATTGTTCCTTGGGGATGCAGATAATAGACAAAAAGGACCCTGCCTTTAAACACAAGTCCTACAAACAGAGACTTCATCTGTCAGGGTTGCTGTAAGGAGAACACTGAATTAGAGCTAGGAGGACCTGCAAGGTCCTTTCTGATTTCGTGTTATTGATGCAAAGGCTGTGCAAATACATGCAGGCAATGATTAGGAAGGATCAAGAGTGAGGGATAGCCTCGATTAAGCAGGTGGTTTCATTGCCTTTAGAGTCAAGTCCAGTCTCCTTCCTTTGGCCTAGAACAAGGGTCGACAAACTGCGCATCACAGGCTAAAATCTGCCCACAGCTTTGTTTTTATAAGTAAAGTTTTATTGGAACACAGTGACATTTCTTTATTTGCACATTATCTATACCCACTTTGTGCTACCACAGCAAGGTCCAGTAGTCGCAACAGAGGCCCTATGGCTCTACAAAGCCTGAAGTATTTACTGTCTGACCCTTTATAGAAAAAGTTTAGGAGGCCTGACAGGAAAAAAATGCTTTTCAAACTATCTGTGGTGAAGGACGAGTTTTGCTTTTGGTTTTTAAAAAATGTCCAGTCTGTTATGGACTAATAATTTTATTAAATATGATAAAAATGTTGTTTGTTGTGGTGACATCAACTTGCTACAAAATTTCTAAGCATTTACTCTTGAATTTTATACTTATCTCATCATGGATCCTCAACAAACAGCAGACTAGTGCTGGTCCATGGACAGACACACTTTGAGCAGCTGTAGCTCCTGCTTTGTTTTCTAGTCTCTTCTTGTGCTATTTGTTCTTTTTGAGGACTGAGTACCATAATCTCTTTTCCAAATTTGGGCTTGTGCTACTGATGTTTGCTCAACTTGGAAATCTCTTTCCCTAAATCTTTTCTTAGCTCCTCATTTCCTGTAGGTTTCTGCTTTAATTCACTCCACCCAGGGACCTTTGTACCATTCCAGCTGAAAAATCTTCCCTCATCTTGTATCACTTTTTCTTTATAGCATCTATTACTTTCAATACTTATGTTGTTTATTTATTTGTTTATTTTCCTATTACTCATTTCCCTGTATTGGCCTGGATTCAGTAACAGATAATATAATCTATTTCAGATGATTTAAGCAGAAAAGGATTTCATAGTGTTAAGTGGCATATAAAGTCTTGAAGGAGTGGGAGAATAGTCAGAACTTCTGAGATCATGATTAGAACAACACAAAAATTATCACTGTATCTCATCACTGTACAAAGCTAGGAACCAGGAAGCTGATACTACTGTGGCTGGCTCCATGATCACACTGCCTCTGCCATCATCTCCTCCATCAAAACAAGCATCTCTGTTTCATGAAATGCATGAGGCTAGGGCAGGATACTGGGACTTCTGCTAAAGAGATTGCAGAATACCCAAAACCTCTGGCAGGAACAGCAGAAACCTAGCATTTCCTTCATGATCTTCACTCTGACTTTCAAATCCTACTGAGGGGTCTCCTAGGTAAAATCTGGATCACAGCAGAACTTGAGTTATGAGAAAGTCAGAAAAATGCCATCTTAGGTTTTTAGTCTCTACTGCTGGAATGGAGTCACCAGAATCTGCCTCAATCCTCTGTTGCTGTGGTCCTCAATGTTTTTGGCACCAGAGACTGGTGTCCCTGTGAGAATCTAATACCTGATGATCTGAGGTGGAGCCAAGGCAGTGATGCTAGCACTGGGGAGTGGCTTCCAATACAGATGAAGCTTCACTTGCCCGCTGCTCACCTGCTGTGCAGCCTGGTTCCTAGAAGGTGATGGACCGGACCAATCTATGGCTTAGGAGTTGGGGACCCCTGCTCTATTGGAATGTAGTCTTCACAAGGGTAAGGATCTTGACTACTGGTTCATCACCCTACATCAATGCTAAGATTAGTGCCTGAATATATAACATGCCCAGTAAATGTCGATCATATGAATACATGTATGATGAATGAGTATTTTCCCTGGAAATCTTTGATTTATAGGACAGTAGCATGTGGCACATGTGAAAGAGATTCATGAACATGAATCACCCTAGGAAATGTCACTATTGTGACAGATGAAAGACAACCTGTAGGTGATAGCCTCATTTTTGAAACATACCTTGTTTTTCCAAATTGAAATATATTCATGAAGCTGTAGTTAGCCAGCCCAGAGATTGAAGATTTCTGGTTACCATCTAATACTATGTTTTACTGAGAGCTTATTATGAGCCATATACTACATTAAGCACCATATATGCATAGGCACATTTAATCTGCAAAATTCCCAATGAAGTAGGCATTATTTCCATTTAAAGAGAAGAAGCGAAGGCTTTGAGTAGCAAAGTGACTTCCCCAAGTCACAGAGCTGGTAAGTGTTGGGTCCAAATTTAATCTCACAACTTTGTGCAATCTGTTTGCAGCTATAACCTCGTTATAATAACGCTCTATCTTTTTAGCTATTGTTTCTTCAACTAAGACTTTCCACTTTTGTTTTCATCCTAGTGGGTGGTTAATCTATTATATTATCTACTTTATACCTTAGTAAGGTGAAATCTAGTTGTCAGGTCTGTGATATCGATACAGGTCCCTGGTCATAATTGCTGAACATTGCTGAATATCAATGAATATGTGGATCTGTAGATGAAGGTATAGGAGGGGTAGGAGAGAATTATATCTGCAGTGATTAAGGGTATCAAAAATTTTTCCCTTAGGACAAAAATTCTAGAGGGTAGACTATTTCTCTAATAATGAGACAATCCTCTAACCTTATGCTATATATTTGATTAAAAATTTCAGATTTTTATGTTCTGTTTTGTTGCAGTTCTGCTCACATTACCTTCATTAAAGACAATGATGTTCGATAATAATTGCAGCTTGACTTTCAATAAGAGAAAATAAATTGAACATTATTTTTACATTAGAAATTTAAAAGACCCAAAGATTCCTCTGAAGAAAGAGGTTCTGGCAAGAGGCGGGGTTCCCAACAAAGATTACTTGACAATAATGTATATGATTAGATAAACCACTTAAAGTCTTGATCACAGTGCATATAAAAATGCTGAGAGGGAAGAGAACTACTTTTGAAATAGTGAAGTAAAGACCTCTGAAAATCTAATCTTCATAAAAGCAAGGAGAACACTGATAAAAATGGTCAAAATCAACAGTTTTTGACCTTGGGAAATTAAACAAAGGCTTGGAACAATCCAAGAAACATTTATTTAGGAAAAGAAAAATGGTAAGAACAGTGAGATGTGTGTCATTAACTTGCCCTATTTCCATTCTCCTTTCCCAAGCTCTAAGGAAACCTTAAAAACTAACAGTTATGCTGTCACGTTAGCTGTGAAAACCAGCAGCCTACCAGCCACTGGGAGGGGGCGAAACCTGTTCGGAGCTCTACAAAAAGCCTCACTCCTGGAGAATTGTTGTAATTTGACCTGTCTGGTAGCTTCCCTGGAACTCCCACTTGTAGGCCTAGTCTGTATTTGACCTGATTCAGAACTTAGTGCAAAGAATTTTTCTTCAGGATGCTTATAATAAGCAATGACAGCAATTGTTTAACATTACAGCTGCCTGAGGCAGCAGTAAGAGTTGGGGAAAACAGGATGCTAATCAGAAAACTTTAAACTAAAACTAGGAAATGGGATGTCCATTGGGACTTTGAAAGCTCACACATTTGTGGAAATACGAAAGGTATGCGCATGTGCAGAGGCATGCACATTCTGAGGAAAGACCTGAGAAGACCCTAATCTCTCACCTATGACTAAACCTGAGGCTCTGTGCAAGCAAGGAATGAGGGCTAAGGAAAAGAGATGAGCAGCTGGCAAATGAGAGATGTGCCCCACTATACACAGACATCCCATCAGCAAAGGCTGGAAGACTTACTGGTTAAAGACATTTAAAAAATACCCGCCCAGCCATTAGCTGAGCACTTAGTTAATCACAAATAACAAAATATACGAACTCTACAGATAGGATCAGGAGAGACCCTAAAGAAATAGCAACAACAATTACAACAGTAATAACAAACAGAAATAATAACAAACCACGGTTGACAGAGATTTAATTTCCAGAGTTGCTGCATTATATTATTTTAAATGTTCAGTTAAAAAATAGTGAAACACGCAAAGAAAGAAATGTATGCATCATATACAAGGAAACAATGTTGGTCAATAGAAATTATCCTGGAGGAAGCTCAGACATTGGACTTACTAGACAAAGACTTTAAATCGGTGACAATAAATTGTTCAAAGAACTAAAGAAAATTCTATCTAAAGGAATAAGGAAAGTATGAGAACAATATCTAGTCACACAGAAATATCAATAAAGAGATGGATATTATAAAAAGAAACCAAATAGAAATTATGGACCTGAAAATTACAGTAACTATAATGAAAAATTTACTAGTAGAGTTCAACAGCAAATTTGAGTAGGCGGGAGAAAGAATTAGAAAATTTTGTGATAAATCAAATGGGATTATGTAATCTAGAAACAGAAAGACAAAAATAATGGAGAAAAATTAGCAGAATCTCAGAGACCTGTGGGACAACAGCAAGTATATATGAACATATACAAAATGGGAGTCTGAGGAGAGAGAGACAGAAAGAGACAGAATATTTTTAAAAAATAATAGCTGAAACCTTTTTATATTTAATGAAAATCATGAATCTACATATCCAAGAAGCTCAATGAATTTCAAGTCAGACAAACTCAAAGAGGTCCACTCTATAATTTTGACAATTATAATCAAATTGTCAAAAGTGAAAGAGAGGACCTTGAAGGGAGCAAGAGAGATGTGCCTTTCTGTGCATGAGAAAGTCTCACTAATATTAACAGCCAGGTTTTCATAAGAAACTGTGGAGGCCAGATAGCAGTAAGATGACACATTCAGGACACTGAAAGAAAAAGACTGTCAACCAAGATTTCTGCACCCAGCAAAAATATTCCTCATAAATGAGGAGAAATTAAGACATTGTCAGATAAACAAAAACTTAGAGAATTCACTAACAGACATTTTCTTCCCTTAGTTACTAAAAGGAGTCCTTCAGACTGAAATGGAAGGGAGCTAGACAGTAACTTGAATCCACAGAAAGAAATAAAGGGCACTAGTTAAATATAAAAGATGGTATACATGTATTTTTTGTTTATAATTTCTTTTTTCCCCTTCCTTCAAGATTAACAAAAAAACAAAACAAAACCCTTCAGGACAAAGCTATAAGTATAAAACTGTGTTGATGTTCCTGTAATACAGCAGTCCTCATCCTTTTTTGTACCAGGGACGGGTGCTCCTATCAGAATCTAATGCCTGATGATCTGAGGTGGAGCTGAGGTGGTGATGCCAGTACTGGGAAGTGGCTGCAAATACAGATGAAGCTTCTCTTGCTTACCTGCCACTCACCTTTGGCTGTGTGGCCCGGTTCCTAACAGGCCATGGACTGGCACTGGTATGTGGCCTCGAGGTTGGGGACTCTTACTGTAATATATAAAGATGTAATGTTTATAACAATTAGAGGGCAAAGGAAAGAAGCTATATAGGAGCAGTTTTTATATACTGTTGAAATAAAATGCATATTAATCCAGGTAGATGTTTTATTAGATAACCTAAATGAAATAGATAAATTCTTAGATACAAAATACTGAAACTTACTCAAAAACAAATGGAAAATCCGAATGGACTTTTAACATGTAAAAAGATTGAATTAGTAATAAAAAATTTTACTACAAAGAAAAGTGCAGGCCAGATAGCTTCCTGGTGAATTTTATCAGACATTAAAAGAATTAACAATAATCCTTCACAAACACTCCCAAAAAATAAAAGATAAGGAAACACTTCCCAACTCAGTCTATGAGGCCAGTATTATCCTGATTCCAAAACCAGACAAAGAAACAAGAAACAAAAGTACAGACCAATATGTCTTATAAATGTAGACACTATAATTCTCAGCAAAATACTAGCAAAGCAAACCCAACAACATATAAAAAGAATTATACACCATAACTAAGTGAGATTATCCCAGGAATGCAAGATTGATTATACATGTAAAAGCAATTGATGTAACACAACAACATAGTAATAGAATAAAGAACAAAAATCATATGAGCATCTAAATAGATCCATAAGAAGCATTTAACAATATCTAATACTTTTTTATGATAAAAAATAGAGTAGGAATAGAACTGCCTCAGCATGTAAAAGGGCATCTGTAAAAACTTATAGCTAATATTACAATTAACAGTGAAAGACCTTTCCCCCTAAGATCAAGAAAAAGATAATATGTCTCTCACCACTTCTATTCAATATTGTACTGTAGTTCTAGCCAAAGCAATCAGATAAGAAAAAGAAATATAAGGCACTAAGATTGGAATGAAGAATTAAAAATTAACTTTATTTGCTAATGACATGATTTTGTATAAAGAAAATCCTAAGGAATTCATGAGAAAGTATAATTAATAAAGGAACTCAGCAAAGTTATGGGATACAAGATTAATATACAAAAATCAATTTTATGTTTATACAATACCAATGAACAATTTAAAAACAAAATTAAGAAAAGCAATTCAATTTATGATAGCATCAAAAAGAATAAGATATTTAGAAAGAAACTTACCAATAGAAATGCCAGACTTGTATACTGAAACTCTTAAATATTTCTGAATGCAATCACAGATGAGGTAGCTAAATGGAAAGCTATTCTGTGTTCATGTATTGGAAAACTTAATATTATTAAGATGGTAATACCTCATCCTCCCATATTGATCTAAGGATTCAACACAATTGTTACCAAAATCAAAGCTGCCTTTTTTTTTCAGAAATTGACAAGCCAATACCAAGATTTATATGGAAACAGAAGTAGCTCAGAATAGCCAAATCTATCTTGAAAAAAAGAGTAAAGTTGTAATTCACAATTCTTGATTTCAAAATTTATTACAAAGCAAAAGTACTAAAAATATTTTGTTACTAGCACAAGACTAGACATATAGACCAATGGAATTGAATTGAGAATTTAGCAATAAACTCTTACATTTTTGGTAAATTGATTTTTGACAGAGGCGCCAAGATATTCAATGGGAGGAAGACTAGTGTTCAGCAAATTGTTCTGGGACAGTGGATATCCATACGTAAAAGAATGAAGTTGGGACCCTAACTCATACCTTATATAAAAATTAACTCCAAATGGATCACAGACCTAAATGTAAAAGCTAAAACTATAAAACTCAGAAGAAAACATAGGAGTAGATCTTTATGATTTTGTATTAAGTAAAGGTTTCTCAGATATGATACCAAAAACAAAAGAGAAAAAATGGGTAAATAGGACTTCATCAAAATTAAAAAACAAACAAACAAAAACTTTTGTGCTTCAAAGGATGCCATCAAGAGAGTGAAAAGACATTTCACGCAATGGTAGAAAATATTTGCGAATCATGTATCTAAGGAACTTGTATTGAATACAATGGAATATTATTCAACCAGAATATTTAAAGAACTCTTACTTCTGAACCATAAGAAGACAAATAACTCATTTAAAAAATAGGTAAAGGATTCAAAGTAATTTCTTCTAAAAGATATACAGATGGCCAATAAGCCCATGAAAATATGCTCAACATTTTGGTAAGTGCAAATTGAAGCAAGTGAAATACCACTTTGTACCTACTATAATGGCTTTTATGAAAGAGAGAATAATAACAAATGTTGACAAGGATGTGGAGAAATTAGAGCCCTCTATATATTCCTGGTTAGGATGTAAAATAATACAGACATTTTAGAAAAGATTTGGCAATTCCTCAAAATGATAGACATATAGTTACTATATACTCCAGTAATTTTTCTCCTAGGTATATACTCAAGAGAATTGTAAACATATCCACACAAAACTTTGTATATGAATATTCTTAGTAGCATTATGCATACTTATCAAGAAGTAGAAAGAACTCAATGTCTGTCAGCTGATCAATGAATAAACAAAATATGGTATATCCATACAATGGAATCTTACCAAGTTATATAAAGGGATTAAGTACTGATGTACACTATAATATGGATAAACCTTGAAGACTTGCTAAATGAAAGAAGGCAGATGCAAGAGACCACATATGATATAATTCTATTTATGGGAAATGTCCAGAATAAGCAAATCTACAGAGACATAAAGTTAGTGATTGCTAGGGGCTGGGAGAAAAGGAGATTGGAGAGTGACTGGTAATGGGTATTTTTTTTTTTTTTGAGTAATAAAATGTTGTGGAATTAGATAATTTTTAAGGATAGCACAACTCTGTGAATGTACTAAAAACTACCATATTGTGCTCTTTGAAAAAGATAATTTTATTGTATGTGAATTATGTTTCAATAAATATTTTATTTAAAAATGCTAAGGAGAGAAACCAGAGTAATTGGGAACCTCAGAGTTAGGTTACCTTACCAATTTTTGAGCATGAGACTGTAAATAGAGGTCCATATATACCATAAGTCAAATATTTTAAAATTATAAATCAAGCAAACAGTCTTAATTAAATATGTTCTGTTCTCCTGCTTTGACATATTCACCTTTGTTCAGGAACAACTCTGTACTGCTGGCTATGGGAAGTCAGGAAGGGCTTTAAGAAAAACAATGATCTGATCATATTATCATTTCTAAAACAGCCTGTTGACAGCCCTGTTAAGGTGTGAGTAGAAGAGAACCTGGGGTTGCACTTAGTAAGCTAAGGTATGGTGAAGAATTGAGGAGGACTCAAACCAGTGTCATAGGTATGGAGAAGGTGCAGCAGATGCAAAGACCTTCTAAAAGCTGGATCAGCAGAGGTAGGTGTGGAAGGGAAAGAAGGAGAGACAAGAAAAAAGACAAAGTGGCCAGCTGACCTTTAGAACTTCAGTGAGTCAGGCTGGTGACGACATTACCTATGAGACAAAAGGAGAAGCAGGCTTTGATGGGAGTGGAAGAATCATAGGAGCTGGGCTTTGCGTATGTGTGGCTGAACTATCTGTGGGACATCTGCTGTGAGTAGCTAATAAGCATTTAGAAGCACATGCTTGGAACATGGTAAAGAGGTTTGATTTAGTAAAATGATTTAGAAGTCATCAGAAATGTCAAAATCCCAAGAGGGAGGAAGATTTAATGAGGAATAAGTAATGAGTAAGAATTAACAGAAGGAGACACAACAGAGCAGTACCATTAATAATCAGATTCCGAAATATTCCTACTGAAACCAACTTACAAATATAACACCACCTGCAAGAAACTTTTATGTTGTATATTGGCGTCTCAATCACATGACAAACTTGATGCTGCTATTGGTTGGAACATGATGATTATAATACAATTCCCAGTAATAATTGGGAAGAATGACCAAAATCAGCTGAATCATAATGAAAAAACATGTAACTGAACTTTTATATCTAATGGCATGTGTATAAAAACCTATGTAACTGAAAAAATATATAACCAGTGTAGCTTTGCTTATTATGATTGCTTTTGTGTGATAACCTGTGTTTCAAAGAAGAAAAACAGGTTGTTAATTTTTAATTGCCTTAACTGCATGATGATACTATTTAATGTTGCTGTATAACTCTATACCTTTAAAGTACTTCAGAACCATTAATTAGACATTCATTATCAGCTCTCTGCATTAGACATTCTTGGCATGTTTGTATTCTTGCTACTGTGATTGGAATTCACTGGGAAAAGCAATTAGAACTGAGAACATGCCTTGTTTTGGTTGTTGAGATAGCAGTGATTTGAGTTTGGTGTCGCATGTTTTTTTGTTTGTTTATTTACTGAATGAGTAAAAGTCGCGTGTTTTCACTGGCTTAAGCTTTTGTCATAAACACCCTTCTGTACTTTGAATGGTAAACATAGGGCTATTTCTATTTCCTGTCATACAGGCCTAGTTTCAGAGGTTACTTCTCACATCATTACCAGAAAATGGCCCAACGTTTGGGCTGGGTTCTTGTTTCTTTGGTTTTACGGGAGTTAGTATTTCTAAGAGAAGCAGGTGATTGGGTTTAGTTGGTGAAATATGGGAAGGTAAGAAGTTGAATTTTTAAGCCGTTTTTTTTAAATTAAAAAAATTCTCAATTACAGTTGATATTCAATATTATATTAGTTTCAGTTGTACAACACAGTGGTTAGACATTTACATAAATTGTGAAGTGATCCCCCAGATAAGTCTAGTACCCACTAGGCACCATAAATAGTTATTACAATATTATTGACTACATTTTCCATTTAAGCAGGTTTTTTTTAAAAAATGTATGTATTTAAATTAGTTTCAAGTATACAGTACATTGGTTAGACATCTATATAGTTCATAAAACAGTCCCTCCAATTGCTTTTGATCTTCAGTTAGCAGCACTCACATATTTTCAGTGAACTATGAAGAACTAGGTTTGGGCCAAATTTTCAAGGAGATAAAAATTGCATGCCTCTTCATTTTAATTCTACCAAATGCTCAGACCCTCCTCTTTTTTCCTGGCTTTCCATAGCAGGGTTGACTGTCACCTCCCTCTGTGATTTATGTGCCATCCTCTTTTATGTCTTTATCTGTATCCTGTTGTAATACTCTGAATGGATATGAAACAGGTTGCTATGATGTGGGCTATCATACTTTGATGGTGAGAGTATAAATTGGCATGGCTTTTATGAAAAGCATTTTAGCAATATATGTTAGAGCATTTTAATATATTCTATTCTAATTTAATATATTCAATAGAAATAATATGTGATATGTACAAATATCTACTTTTAAGAATATTTATTACTATATTATTTATAATGCTAAAATATGGAAAACAACTATACATCAGTGGGAGAATTGTCAAATAAATTACGGACTAGAGAGAGCTCTTATAAATCAACATGAAAAAGATTACTATCCCAGTAGAAAATGGTTAAAGGAAATGAAATGCAATTTACCAAGGAGAAATATGAATGGTCAAGAAGCATTTGAACATATGTTCAGTCTCATTAGGAATTAAAAGATTACAAATGCAGAGGAGGGGAAGGTCCTTCTGATCAAGCCTCCCTTCCCCACCCCCCAAAAAAGATACAAATGAAAATAATGAAATATCATTATTTTATCTATTTAGCAAAGATTAAACTAGCCCCATTAATGAAGAGGTAGAAATCAGACATTCTCATTTACTCTTGGAATGAAATTGGGACAAATTTGTAGGGGCAGCAATTTAGGTGGGAGAGAGTATAATTTTGACTTAGCAATGTACTTCTAAGAATGTATTTTAAAGAAATAAACAATTCTACAAAAAATATATGTAGGATATTCATCATAGGAACACTTACGCTAGTGAAAACTGAATGCAATTTAAAGTTCATTAGTAGGTGATTGTTAAATTATAGTGTAACCACACAATGGAATACCGTGCAGTCAATTAAAAACTGACATAGCTCTAGTTGCTAGAAATGATGCCTATTACATGGTAAGTGGAAAATGTAGGCTAAAAATAAAATTGAATTCCATCAAATGTTAACAGTGTTTCTACAATAAATACCTACAATAAGAATTATAGCTATAACTGAATTATCTGTAATAAATATATATTATTTTTATATTCAGAAATAAAAGTTTTAAAGTTTTAAGATTTACTTGTTTTGTGACCAGTTTCTCTATCCTCTCTCTTTTTCATGTGCCACAGATCAGAATGCCATAATTATACCTACTATACAGATTTTTTTAAAGAAAAGTGTATATATTGTACATACCAGATATATGTCATAAGACACTTAAAAATTTTTTTGTATGTGGAAATTTCTATAATAATGGGCACGGTAGATTCTGCAGATTTTTAATTAGTTGAGTCTTCTGGAGTGTTAGGTAAAAGGTCATATACATACTTAAAACACTTCTGAACATTTAGTCAATAATCTACAGACTTCGGTAAATGGTAAAAACAAATTAGAAACCACATTGTTATACTACTTGCTTTTTTAGAGAGAGGATTTGGAAAATTTGGTAAGGTGTATTTTTGACCAATACAGCCAAAGTAATTTAGTAAGTTAGTTCTCTATCTCTATACCCCCAACCCCCCAATTATCTTAAGTTGATTTAGTTCTATGATCTGTTTGAACCACTTTATTAGAATATCTTCTTTGGTTTTCACAATAATCTTTTGAGGTACGCAGGCTAAATATTTACATTTTACAGATAAAGAAAGTGCTTCAGAGAGGTTAAATACTTTATTCAGTCTCATACTAGAAAATTCAGGAGCTGGGATCTGAACCCACATTTTTCTGACAATTCAGTTTAGTTCCAGTTATTGCTGGGACTTGCATCTGAATTTACTGACTCCGAATCCAGTTGTTTTCCTATCCCATACTATTCTTTTCCCAGAAGCTGAAGATTCCTAGAATTGAAGCCCACTCTGTTTTCTAATAAGGCACCAGTGAGCATAAAGGAAAGGAGAATTCTAGAGAATGGCTATGGTGAGACATAGGCCAGGGGAAGGGATTGGGAGTGGAAGGGAGGTGGGTAGGGTCTCAAACCCAAATATCTATAGAGGCCATAGAAGTGATATAAATAATGGAAGCCTGCCAGGAGTGAGAAAAACAAAATCAACAGCATGATAATAAATGGAGCTGCCAGGGGATCGCTTTGTGATAGAGACAGCTGGGAAGAGTGAGGACGTGAGTGAACTGGAGGGCTGTAGCTGTTACTCAGCAGCAGCACTCATTGCCAAAAAAGAGCTATCTCTGTGTTTTAAAATTATTTTAAAAAAGCTGGAAATTTGATTTTTAGGTAAAAAATCTTCCCATTTTAAATGCTAGCATTAATTTAAAAATAATATTTTGTAGGCTGACTAAAATAGATCCAAAGGCCATCAAAGCCTCTCAGGTTGCTGGTTTGTTATTTCTGGGACATATTCTGTCTATGGGTTTATTAGGCTCCTGACAGATCAAATTCCATTTCTGTTTCCTTGACATCTTAATCACACCACTGTGATCCTTACACATCTAGGAAAACATCTCGTTTTCATTTTCTTCCCATCCACCTAAACCAACCACGCTTACCCTGGTTCTTTCTCACATTCCATCTAAGAGATTGGACGGGAAAGTTGTGCTTGAGAGGATATCCCCAAGTGTACCCCCAGAACAGCCTATTAAATGCTGCTGTATGTGAATGCTGAGGAATGGCCCTTAGGGCTTGGGAAAGATGTGCTTTAATTAAATTACATTTCTGACTTTAATTACTGTCTAGACTAGACTTTTTTGCAAGACTGTAAATGTATGGGTAGCGGCTTGGTGATACAAATCACTCAGGCTTTCCTCATCTAGGAAGAATCCAACCAGAGGTGCCAAGGAAGGTTTAAAAGATGTATGAGCAATGGTACAGATCAGCATGTTAAATCTGCAAACTGGATTAAACGTTTGACTACTGCATTGACATGAATTGGCAAAGACCTCTGTCCTCCTAATTCCATTGGAAGTGTCACAATAAAGGCAGAAGTCTCTCTCTCTCTCTCTCTCTCTCTCTCTCTCTCTCTCTCTCTCTCTCTCTTTCTCTCTCTCTCTTTCACACACACACACACACACACACACACCCCATTTAGTCCAGTGAACATTCTGATACACCCTTTGAGGCATCTTTACTTTGGAAATAATTCTTTTCATAAACCATCTTGGGGATCATTTATAACATTTGAGTAATGC